>JAODAH020030108.1:0-15318 GCA_027574865.2 Coproporus ventriculus
AATTAATTTACTAGTGTAATGAACTAGGTTTTATAATTCTTCCCAATAAACATGTGTATACAATTATAACAAGACGTGTTAGAAAAATGAATTGGCCAACCATGTTACAAAGCTAAATATAATTGGAGCTGAGATGAATTCAAAGGCATACATTGAAGGTAATATACGTTTTTTGAATGGTATGGTGTGGAAAGAATCGGCGCACATGTGTGAAATTATAAAGATATCAGCATTATAATAACCCTCTAACAAGGTTCGTTACTCAGCCACGCGACTATCAAGGCACGGGTAACAGAATAAAAGCAGTGTTAAAAGATTCGAAATAATTGTCACTTCATAAATTGGCTCAATTCTATTTAAACATGTTCAAGCTACAAGTGGTGTATGCAGCTCGAAAACTACATATATAAACTTTTATATCTCATTTATTATTTATTTAAAGAAGTAAAGCTTACTTTACTTCCTGAAAGATTTTAATTTTAATATAAGAAGTTACTTACTTTATACTTCCAAGTGCATTACAACTTTCCAGTATCTGATTAAAATCTATAAATTTATACTTGAATACACATTAAAGTTTTCTTACGGAGTTATAAAATGCAATACTTTAAATTAATTATTTATTAATTAAAATGCAAGTTCCGCACAAAAACTTAATTTAATTTAAAACAAAAAAAAAAAAACAGAATTTATTATTTGTAATTATTTCGAAGTAAAAAAAAACCTTCATGTGCTGTTATATACATGTTTATACATGTTTCACTTCATAATTATTACATGCTCAGTAAAGCAAATGTTAGAATTTGTATTTTTCTACACCCATTTAAATGAAATAATTAATTACTTACATGACAGAACTGCTAATTAAATTGATGTAATCGTAAATGTGCAAATAGGTTGTGGAATTTTATTGTTAATTTACTGCTTCTGTGTTGTTCTACAAAATTATTAATTAATTAAATTTCCTAGTGCGATTATTTATACGATTATAAGTGGAAATATCAAAATTAGGCCGGAATTAAATGAAAGGCTGGAGGTTACTCATAAAATTTAATTATTAAACAACGTGTTATGACATTTAATTTTAATATGCTTGAGTTGAGCATTGTTAGAATAATGGACGATTAAATTTAATAATTAATTTATTTGATCTACAATATAGGATTCATAATTAACAATTTAATCATTTAATTGAGAATTTATATTCAATTATAAAATAAATTGGACACTAGAAGTTCAAGTGTTATACATACACATTTTTTGTTTCTGCATTTTTATATATAAATAATTTTATTTTATAGCTATCATGAATTTAATCCCTCGAATTATTTTCTGTGTAAATGCTTCGTACTATCCGATTATATCATTAAAATGTAATAGTTCATTAATTCCAAAGAATCTTTCACAGCACAATCCGATATAAACCTTTTAAAAGTGCATTAACAACATTAAAAATTAAATACATAATCAATTTTTTTAATTTTTAAATCGTGTAATAACTTTAAAAGGCTTTAAAGTTCATCCGTCCGTAACATGTTTCCAATAATATAAAATTTAGCATTTAACGCGCTACAAACTCAATTAGAATTTAATACAGATTTAAACGCGTGCATTATAATTTATAGCAATCATAATTTATACATTAAAGTATAAACTATAAAGAAAAATTTATGTAATTATGCAAATATACCGATTTATTGAATTTCAGTATTGGGGGATTGATTTATCGTTGCGTTACGGCAATTACAAATTTAATTTGTTGTTTAGTTAACATTTATGTAGGATTAATATTTTATCTAATTATAAATTAATATAAATCGGACTAAATACATAAAATTGATATAAAATATAGGAAGGGGAATAGGATAGATACATATATGTAATTATTAATACTCAATCTACCTACTATTACACGTGTATACGCAATTATGATATATTGTCATTAATTAAATCGAAATTTATGTGGATTGTAATTAGATCATATATCTAACTTATATGTCGGTTGGGGGAATTCATTTTCATTTTTTAATTACACATTTGTAATTTATTGTTTATGAATTAAAAAGAAGTGTAAGTTGAGGGAGTGAGTCAGGTACTCTAAGTGAAGAGCACTTGCGGTGGATTCTGTAGTTAGCGCGAGTCATTGAGCGATTAAGAAGCGTACTGTTTTCACCCTTATCAACCCCAGCATAAAGCGCTATTGTCATGCAAACAACCACCGTATTTAAATAACTGCTTACGGCTACATTTAATAGTCCGCGCGGTATTACATTGCAAGTTCGTTATGCTATTAATTTTCTGATAAGTTTTCTATAAAAGTTTATGCTACGATTACCGACATAAAATTTCTAAACATCATATTTTTAACTAGTTCCATCGGGAAGGGTTTGAAATGAGCATTAATATATTCATTTAATAGCAATTTTTGTTTTTGTTCAAAAAGTTTGATAGTGTAATGCCAGCGTTAAAAACTACTAGGCCATCTGCATTTGATTTTGATTAAAATTTGAAGAATCTCAAAAATAATAGTCATAAAGTTTGCTTTTTATACGCTTCATTTGTAATCACGGTTTAGGTCATATTTCCGCAATTGAGTTACACGATAAACATATTATCGGCCTACCATAAACCCAAAATAATGGGTGTGCATAAAGATTTAAGTTTTATAATGCACAGAAAAATTTAGATACAAGCTTATCTGCAAATTCATTGGAGTTACCGTAATGCTGATACGTTCTACACATAAACTCTCTTACCTGTTA
Source organism: Coproporus ventriculus (assembly GCA_027574865.2). Taxonomy (NCBI): domain Eukaryota; kingdom Metazoa; phylum Arthropoda; class Insecta; order Coleoptera; family Staphylinidae; genus Coproporus; species Coproporus ventriculus. Next base: position 2,763 of record JAODAH020030108.1, read on the forward strand.
GCCGGCAGTGCAAATATATGGCTGGTCTTTTACACACAGATACGCTCCGTATTTAATTATTTGTGTTGGGATTATACTCTAAATAAAAGAGTTAGATTGTACCCTAAGTATAAAAGGGGTATTTACTAGAATAAATTGTGAAAAAGAATTAAGTAAATGCATTTTACTAAACATTTCGAGTTAGTCTTGTTTATTTATGAAACTTAAAATAATAATATAAATTTATACATAAAAAAAAATCATCCAGAATTTAAAAAATTTTGAGTTTTTTTCTAATTAGTTACTTACTAAACAATCAATCAAATAATTATATAATATCATTTCTGGATATTTTATTTATCCAATTTGATTATATTCTAAATATTCAGCGGTGCTTTTCTTAACATTTCTATGAAGTATATGAAAAAGCCAAGAGTTATATTCTGGCTCGCCGTGAATTAAGAAATGGAAAAAATAAAGCTGCATGAGTAGACAGGTTCGCGAAGGAGCTTGATATATACTTTAGATTACAGTGAATGGAAGGTGCTTTAAACCGCACTTACATATTCAGGAACTCATTTCAGAAAAGGGACAAAAGATATAAGTTTTATTATTAAGCACATTGCATGAATTAGAATTTTGTTTGCTAAAGTTCACCAGTTTAAGTTTTCGGAGTAATGTAATAAAACTAAAAGTGGAAACACTTATAGAGGCATAAATTATTAAAAAAGAAAAAATAAAATAAAAGCAATGAGTGCTATTACCAGTTAAAGCAAAGAAAAGTTAGAGGAAAAAAGATAAAAAAATAAGGTAGTTATGCTTTTCATTAAGATTATAATGTTTCTTAGCAAAATTTACTTAATAATTATTTAAATCTGTTTTTTTTTGTATAGGGAGCATCGACAGCTAAGGTCTTAATTTTATTTTTGTTGGTGACTCTTTTAATTATTATATTAATCACCTTAAGTTTTAGAAGCACATACACAACAGTAAAATTTGTAAATGTAAATTAAGCTTAATATTCGATGAGAAATTTGATTTCAAAATCCATTAGATTAGGGTTTTATGCAAGAGTAAGTAGAAGATAATCCCGGGGGTATCTAAATTGCCTATCGCATGTATTAGAAATGAATTTCATTTGAATATATTCCAAGCTTAATCAAACAAGAAATGAATTCAACTGTACAGATATCTAGCCCAATATTAATTTTAAATCTTTCGGCAATATTTAATCTAAAATTGCCCCTTTTTGTGTGATTAGTGTATTATGGGTTGCGCCATCTAAATTTCGACCAATCAATTATGATAGTATCATTTATAATATGTAGATGGTGCTATTGGTAAATTTGTGTTTTTTTTTATATTTATTTTAATGTTTTAATATATCCAATTTTACTTAATGAAATAATATTCGTAATTTCAGATTGAGTGATTGTCCGTCGTGCTCTGTAAATTCTGCAATTCATTTTAATGCCTCTGGTTTGAATTAATTTAAGTAGTTACAGTGTTTACAATATTAGTAGTTGAAATCTGAAATAATTACTTGTGTGACCGAGAAGACCACAATGATTTACGACGTACATGTGACGGCGAAACTTTATACCATTACAACAAATTTACTTAATAAATATCTTCAAAATTCCTTAAGTCAAATATGCTTTTAAGTATAATAGAAAACTGTGAATTAAAAATTAGTGTGGGATTTAATTTGGTATCAAGAGCTTTGTATAAAAGTTAGCGGTTTGTAATTAAATTTAAATAAATTCCATGTACCGCTAATTGAGATACATTCGGTTTCCATTTATCAAGTTCCTTAATGAGCAAATATAATAGCAATTACAGTGCAAGAACTCTGGGGAATTTAACATTTGCATACCTCTTGGTGAGGGTTAGTTGAAATTTTATCGTTACTATCGCGAACTGGGTTTTGTTGTAAAAATTTCGAATGGACGATAGATAATAAAGGGTTAACTCCCTATTGAAGTTATTTTAATTGAAGGGCGTATGAAGAATCGAAGGGTGAATAATTTGTATGGCGCATTTATTTGTTCTCACTTACAGAGCCGGGCAGTAAATTTTTGGGTAAATGTCCAACGGTCGTCATAAACAGCTGACCAAATAAATGCGAGGGTTGAAATGCACTGATTTATAATTCACGAGATTGTTAACAAGAATTGAGCTTTAAATTCGATTAATATTATCAACACACAAAGTACTATAATATGTCAACAGGAAACTATTGAACTAATCATCTTTTATCCTTGCTTTCAAATACATACACATTATTTTGTAATGATCAATGTTAATTCAATTTTAATGCAAAAAGCACCCCCTAGATGATTAATTAAAATATTTATTTTTCTTGTTGGCATTAAATTTGCTCTGCGTTCGTTCGGAGAAGGCATTGTAATGATCTAATAAGATAATATTACTGCCCATTCTTTCATTTTCTTCTCTTTTTTTAATCTGCCTTATGCAAATAACATGTAACCAGTCATCGTCCTCACTGAACTATAATTTAAGCCTATTTGCTTTAGAACGATTAAGAAGAAACGTATAATACAAGTATTAAAGTATGAAATAATAATAACCGCTTCAACACATGTTACCAACCACAGATCGGTTAATAATGGCAAAACTGCAAAGCATTGCTCCGAAATCGGTTTGAAGTATCAAAATTCCCTGAAGGCATACTTACGCACCCGTATTAAAGCTATTGTCTGCGATAAAGTCGTTCAAATATGTGCTCAACTACTTTTTCCGGATTTTTATTTCGTTTAATCCGCATTACATTTCAGAACAAATTCTCCTGTTCCTTTTATTCCACAATAGCGGTAAGGGATTATGCTTTTTCTTTAGTTGAAAACAATGAGAATATCCCCGGAAAATTATTAATTAAAACTTGTTAGTTCGTATCTACGTGTACGAGTTTTGTACTCTTTTTGTTTTGTTTACAGTGGAAATTATATGTGGAAATATTACACGAAATAAAACCGCGCTCGCGCGAACGTTTCTAAAATGATAAGTACCGAGTTTACCAAACCTACATCACAATTTCTAGTTATAGTTTCTGCACAGCTGTTGTTTGCCACATCCAGTCGAATAAAATAGCGCCATTATAAATAATAATAATTCAAGTACAAACTTTATAGGATTGTTCCTGAATTATTAGAGCTGCACTGACACGTAAAACACATTTATTTGCGTTCTGTTTTTTTTAACAATAAACGTAACGTAATTTATTTGAATTTAAAAAAATAAAATTGAAAACTACATTCTAAAGTATTGATTTGCTTTTGGGATCTTAAAGAAAATCGTAGTTTATCTGTACGCCGCCATTTCTTGTTGCCAATTTATATGACTAATATTTCAAAATTGCCCACTTTTAAATTTTGTATTTCTTATTGGTGAAATTCCGTTTAGAAATTAAATGTATTCAAGAATAGTGTAACGATTTTCTTTATAACCGTTTAAAACAACGCAATTTAAATGATCGCGCTTGTACCGGAAAATATTATGGCAATAAAACAGTAAATGTTCAAATAGAGGAAATTAAATAGGATATAGAATTGGCTGACTGTATTTTACACTCAGTTTTCATGGAATTTAATTTACTGGTTTTATTTAAAAAAAGAAAAAAGTTCGTTTATCTCAAATGTGAATTTAATTGGAAGATTTTACGATTCCCGCTTGAATTGAGTTATGTGTATCGATTTGTTGATATTTTCTGTATTCATATGAAGAGATTTCAATAAAAAAAAACGTTTGTTTAGATTTATAGCGATACGCATTAATTGAAAATGTCCGAAGTGATGGATCTATCAGGGAATTCGCTTAGAATTGTTGTATGATTTTTTTTTTTTTTTTGAAAGGACACAAATAACTAAATAAATAACTATTGTTGAGAGACCGAAAACCCTTTTTCCTGTTGTGTGCGTCAAATGCACAGTCCTTTGATAAAACCGCCCCACGTTTCTTGGTTGAAGTAATAAAGGTTATTGGGGTTTACCTTGATCGACAACCTAAATAACATAGTCCATCACCCGAAAAGCCAAATAAATATATTTAAGCTGGAAAGTTCTTTTTTGTTAAAGAAAATATTCTTAGAATAAAAGACGCAGTGGGGCATTAATAAATAACAAAAAGGCAAATCTTTTTTCATTGTTTTCGCAATATTTTATCTTGAAAATTATGAAACACATACGAAACTTTCTACAGATAAATTTTATCAAAGAAAAATTGTATTAATTTTAATTATACTTGCGTATTTAATTAAAAGGCACCACATTGCCAATTATTTTTTTATTTTTGTATAAACTGACACGAAAAAAAAAATGGAAGCAAAATAAAGCCAACATTTTAGTGTAATTGTATGAAATGACGGGCAGATTACATTTTAAATATTAACTCGTGAAACCAGAGGAAGCCCCCAGATTACCTACTAAATTTACGTTGAATCCTTCAGTTGCAGTTTTAATTTAATTTCACTTGTCACGTTAATTTATTAATTGAAACGGCAAATTTTGTCCTTCCCCCGTTATAATTAAAAATCGTTTCCTTTGTGATATGAAAAGGTTGGTTGCATTGTAATCTTGAATGGGATACGGATGGAGATAATGTATAAAAATGAGATGATGTCGGTTTTTTGCAGTATGCGCATACCTTTTATTAAATTTTGTAGATTAAGATAAAACCAGGTGAAAGGTGTCATTTATCACGTCTTGGAAAACCCACCACAAAGGAGAGCATTTTACTCCTGCTTGTCACTGTATGTGGTAGCATCAAAACAACGTCCAGATTTAATAGAAATCTTGTCAAAACAAAGATGTTAAGCCTTGATAATAAACGATGACAGTGGAGATACAGATAGCGGTACGCTGATACGGCACAGATGATGCAGAATTTCGAGCATTGGGGTGTTACTGTGGTGATATTCCCTTCATAATTACACTTTACAAAGCCACAAAATCAATAGAAAAATATTTTTAATAATTTTTAAGCTTTAGAAATCTTCTGGGTGTAATAATACCCACAAAATAAATTCTTCGTTTTGTTCAGTCATTTATTTTGATATGATGCAACAACAAATAAAGGTTTTCACGTTTCATTTCACATATACCAACAACCGATTTCAAAATATCCCGCTGTTTCTTATTTTAAAAGTTAATCAATCATAATTAATTACAAATTAATTATATTAATAGCCAATAAATAAATTAAAGTGTAATGTTTATTTTAAGTGACGAATTATAAGGAATTAAATTGATCACATTTTTGTGTGTTATTAATAGGATACAGATTTTATTAATGACTCCAAGGAAGGTTTAAATTAACGTCAAAGATTTTATAAATTGTTTTAAAAAGTTTGTTTAAAATTTTTAAACCTTTAGGATTTAAGATACGTAATAGTATGTAGAAATCCCTTTCTTTTTTAATTAGTACTAAAGGCAACACGTGCTCTTTAAATTTAAAATACTCTGGTAGCTACATTTAATTAATCAAACATGTTATTGATATTAATTAAACCCCCATGTTAGTTTACTTTCAACATAAGTAACCTCCATTCACATTAATTGAAAGATTTATTCCTAGTTCATTTATGTTTTTAAAATAGATTTTAAATAAGATACGCAAAGATCTCCTTGTATGTAAAATTTTCTATTAGTGAAGTGACATTTTCATTTTCTGCAACGGTTGACTAAAATAAACGAGAATTCCTAATATAAACTAGTAAAAAAAACTTTTCAATTTACTAACTTACCATCGTGAGATTAATCACAAAGTTTAAACCACCTGCTCTCTGACATTAACTTACATTATAAATTGTAAATAGTTTTAGGGTTTTAAAGTGCAAAAAATGTACCTACATTAAATTAATAAAACATAATTGGAAAATGTGTGAATTGTAACACATATTAGGTTTATTAATAGTTCACATGATGTGTGAAAAGCATTTTAGATGAGTGAATTTTCATTATAACAATTAAACGAGCTTCTAATTTGGATGTGGCGCAGGTTACATGTTATACGCCGAATTGAAAACAACCACTCCAACCGAAATTAATTAAAAGGTCACTAGAAACTAAATGGAACATTAATTAGTACGGTATGTAAATAATTACATGCCGAAATCGATGGGTTTGAGAAATAATTACAAGAACGTGTCAAATACAAAATTCACCTTTTTCGGGTATTAATTATGTTCTTAACGATATCGAATCAATCAAAATTCACGAAAAATAATTAATTTTCATTTAAATACAAAATAAAAATTAATTAAAAGTTATTTTGTTTACAAATTGAATTTTATAACAATTTTATAGCATTTGTCCGCCATTTTATCTCGTTAAGGAATTTTATTTATAATAAAAAAGAGAAACAGTTTGATGGTTGAGAGTTGAGAGTCTAGTCCGGTAGATTTTATCAATGTCCTCATCAAACATTTAAATCAATCAACCCTAAGAGAATTTCAATCAGTTTACCTCTTCAAATACTCGTTTAAAGCGACTTGTGTGGCTTCATTTGAATTTACATAAGATCATTTATACACCATAATCTCTGATGGAAAATGTCTGAGTACTTAAGTTTTCCAATAATTTAATTTTAGTTTAGAACTTAAGGATTAATTAATGTAAATTTCAATACACACAAATTATTTTAATCTAATTAAACAATTCAAATTTCTAGTCGGTACTATAAAAACCTATAAAATACAAGAATAGACATAATTTAATTTGATTCATTGTTTGGTGCAAAATTTGAAATATCTTCAAGCTTAAATCCAAATAACTGAACTAACAGTTAATATCTAAATAATTATTTAATCCTCATTAAAATTGTAAACCGATATTATTAATCATATTTTTGTATGTTAATGGTACCATCGATTTTTTCCCACGTATAATTCGATATGTATCTTAATAAAAATGATAAATTAAATAAATGCACGCGAATGTAATATTTACCTTATAAAATAATTCATCTGCACGAATTTTGTAGTTTAAAAGAAAAGGTAGGCGATATAAAAAATGGACATCTTTTAGTTAATAATATGATCGTTTCCTTTAAAACGACGAGAAAGCGGAATTTATTAGTCATTTAAAAATAAATATCTTATAGTAATATTAAAAATTTTAAAACATTAATTTGATATATATTACCTTTTCCTGGACAAAGGAAACCTCAAACCTAAATGTTTAAAAATTGTATTAAAAATTTAAAATTAAAACGTTTTCTATTGATAAAATATTTAATTTTCTTGTTTACTTAATAATTATCGTTTATACATACACAATATTACGTTTTTACAGTATGCAACTCAACAAACAAGTTGCAAAATGATGCACGTACACATATGGAGTAATTAAAAGTTATTTATATGAAACTCTATAATAATTTTGTTTGACAAATATTTGAATCAATCTTTGAAACTATTAAACTTTCCGTTGTTAGTCTAATAAAATTGTTTGCAGTCAAAATCCCTATTAAAACCACCCCAAATTTACGTTCTGCCTTATACAACTTGTAATATTACACTTCTTGGAAAAACAATAGTGTCAAAGCAAGGGAAGAGAATTGCACTAACCCCTTTTCTCCATATAAAATGATTCGAAAATTAGGGGTTTCCCTACACTCACTCACTTTCATACTCAGGAAGGAATAATATAAACCAAGTTTCAAATTATTCTGATGACATCTGCTTACATTTCATGCATAAATTTTAAACCGGAGATACAATATTAACACTTAATGTAAAATCTATGTCTACAATTTCATTTCAAAGCTTTTTACATCAAAATAATAAAATAGTATCGGGTTTGTTAATGGAGGATATATTTTTTGGGTTTTGCGGTAGTTTGCGTGATGTATTGGCAGTTTATTGTTATTTAGTATTCGGTTTATTATGAATCGAAAACATTTATTATTGACAGTTGGTTTTATCACATTTTATAACTCGTCATTCTCCATTCGAAAAAAATAATATTAACATCCACCTGTACAAGAAACAAGCAATTATATTACAATCATTAATAACCACATGTCACGATTATTAAATTCTTAATTGAAAAGGGTTTCTATCAATCAAAGAAAGTTATTTATTTACCCGGATGAAATGCAGGTAGTTTGTTGTATTTTTTTTTTAATCCCGAAAAAAAAAGTGGGACGTGTAAAAATATTTGTAGCGTGCAATTAAATTAGCACCTGTTGTAATTCTCACAATACCTAATGTAGGGAGGGAAAAGAAGATTCCCAAGTTCTTAAGCTTCACAATGAAATGTGTGCAGTGGAAAAGAACTAAACGAATTGGGAACTGCAGGAATGCATTTTATATTTTCTCGTGTTCAATTGTAAAACAAGCATTAAAAAGCTTCGTAAAGCTTGGGGATGAAAGCAATCAACGCAGATTTTTATTTGTAATATATAAATTTTAAAAGTAAAGATATTTTGTATTCAATTATTATAAAAGTTTGTACAAATACTAAAAGTAAAATAGTTTCATTCATATGAAAAATACATCTGCAGGGTAAGGAAGTCAAGATGGATTTTATAAATAAGAATGTGTAACATAATACACATTTTGGGCCCTTTAAAGTGCATTTATAAGCATTTACTTAAGTATGATGCAGGTGTTAAAAGGGGGTTTCTATAAGCAGGTGATGCAATGTGAATAATAGAGATTAGTAAGCTGTACACCACACCATACGGTTTACAACAAAGACGCTACTATAAAGAACCCACAAGGAGCTTTTACTATATTTGATGTCAACTAGGTACATCATTTCTATCAAATTATCTGATGCTCTTCAAATATTCACCTTGCGTGTTAATGCTTTCAACGTGTACAGTGTTTTAACACTACAAGATGCTTTTGTATCTGATATCTGCATAACATACTTTAAATCTTGAATTACATGCGTAAAATGTAAGAAACATCCCCTATAAATTATTTTAAAAATCTAATATTTTAAAATAAGTGAACTGTATGAAATATAATATTTGTTACATCATATTCTGAGGTATTGATTTTTATTTCTTGCTGTGCACGTAGATTGACACGTGTTTTTATTTCTTGTTGAGAAAATGAGAAATACTACCTTGAAGCTAGTTAACTTAAATTTTATTACAGACAAGTACGTCTGTGAAATATAATTTCGATTGTTACATCTTTTTATATAAAAGCAAAGCGAGAAAATAATAAGGACTGCGTCTCATAGTTAAATTGCATCGTGTCTGTTTAGAAGCGAGATTAAAAAGGGGATCACAGCGAGATACATTACAAAATTGAGAGGTTTTTGTGGGGAAGAAACCGAAAATGAAAAATGTTTAATCAGTTTTAGGAGTAGGAATAACAAAGATCCATTTATCCTTACCGGAAAGCGTCATTAGTATAAATATAAGTAGTTCGAGGGTGTAATTATGGTAGAGATAATTAATCTAAAGCTTTTAATGCTTTTTTCCATGACAAATGTAAAATTATTATTCTTAAATTATGGGGAAAAACTTATTTGCTTATATTATTATTTTATTTAAATGTACTTGTATGCAAAAAGGTGTATTCTTTATAAAATAAAAAAAATTGCAATAAAAATAAACATAAAACCACTCAGAACTACTTATTTGCTCATTTTTGAATCGAACAATCGCCTATTCATATAGTAAACTTTACATGGAACACATGTTCCGTTTTCTACCCTTAGGTGAGTTGTTAAATTCTACTTTATTTGCAGGAAAAATAGGCCGCCTAAAAACCTTTTGTTGTGAATAACTTTACGGTTTTCTAAGGCCATTTCCTAAAGATTTGAAGTTGTACTTGAGAGAAGGGTCGATTTAATGCACTATGGTTTTTTTTACCTATTATTTCATAGCTAGACAAATTTGGCGCACACGTTGCTTAAAGTTTTTATCTAGTAAAAAAGCTTCGTGTAACGTGACACCTTTTCTTCTTAAGATGTACAGCTTTCTACAAAAAATGGATCTCCTTTGTATGCACTGGATAAAAATATTTAGAAATATGATCCTGTATTCAAAACCGCATAATGCGGTTCAACCCTTCCATTCATTTTTTTTTTAAATGAAATATCCTGTGTAAAGAAACAGCAACGTGAGAAATAAAGTGCTATAATAATTAACCTATTTTTAATAAATATGTCAAGATTCATTTAATAATGCATGTCTATACATTTAAACATGAAAATTATCCAATAAAGTTGTCAAAGCGTGAAATTAAAAAGCACTTAAAATCGATAATTGCATTATTATTATTTATGCGGTGAGTTAATTAGGTGCGAGCCGAAATATTATGTCACCAGTTTAATTAATTAGTGCGAGCAAGGATTTTAAATAAATCTTTCGATCATTCTCAATTTGGTAACGTAAAAAGTCGTAAAAGAACCAACATCAGGATCTTTATTTACTATCAAATCGAAATTTATTTCACAATTTGCGATGCATAAAATTTATTGGTAATAATTTCAATTTATATATTACCGCAATCATCTTTACAAGACCGTCTTGAAATTTTACAACTTTGTGATTTTAGATAATCTTCTATAAATAAATAACAATAGAAATTAAATAAGAAACAGAAAAACTGAAGAAAACATTTTTTTTACCAATATTATAATTTAAATTCAATTTTTTTATTTATATACTCGATTATATTAACTGTGCTATAAAATGAACTGTTTCAAATGCTTGAATGGACCTCATGAATAAATACATTCTGCAAAATAATCCCTTTAAGGATTGAATGGAAAATCAAGGAAGAAATACAAACCGTAAATAAATATTTACGAGATATTACTGTTGCATAGAATTCATTTTACTATCCTATAACAAATCTGATCTTTGTATATCGTCCATTACAACCTACATATCAAATAGTGCGCATTCAAACAATGTGCATTACCAACTTGGAAGATAGAAAATTGTATCGATCGGACACGTTTTGCATTATAAATGTAATTGTAAATAAAGGGATAATCAGTTAAATAAAGCAGCGCACATATGAGCACATACAGCAATGAAATTATCTTTGCTCCCATATTGTTTGTTTAAACTGTCTGCAGTTCCTTAATGTAATAAATAAATTACAAGATTTATAAAATTAATTGTTTTTGAAAGTAAATACACCACCGCATCACTAAATTTCCAACAAGTGATAAATAAATTTATATGCCAATCTTAAATCTTTATTGTGCAATAAAATTGAGAATTTATAGATGCACTCAAAATAACTTCAATATGATTTAAGGCGATAATCTAAATAAGAAATATTTATAGTTCAATTAGTTTTCAAATTGGTTATAATTTTTTGGTTGAATTCTGAGGTGAATATAAAGTATATTGCATGCTGTATCCAATCTCAATTTACTTGCAAAATTGAAATTTCATTTTAATAAAAACAAAATGTGGTTGTGTACGCAAACGGGAAATGAATCGTAAGTAGCTTATATGAAATTCGCAAGTCGAATTTCTAACTTATTTCGAAAATACAACTTTAAATAAAGTATTAATAATGCATCATGGATTTTCTTTTTATCTATGGATGGAATTCTTTGAAAAATACGTTACTAATTATTATTTTTAAGCAAAAATATTTTTTTTATGAGGAAATGTTTTACCATCAGAACTTTCAAGATGTAAACTCACCTTAACAACTTCAAATACAACACATCATGTTATACAGATATGAATTATAATAGTTTATTGATTTTTAACTACTTAAACAATTCTAGAAAAATAAAAATAGAACATACAAAAATAAATTAGAAAATAAAATGTATTTATTTCGGGTGATAAAATAAATTTATCGGGCGAGATTTGGTTTAATTACCGATAATAACGAGCGTCGCTTTAAAACCAATTGGAAACATAAATTTTATTTTATGAATTTTTAAACCATATCCAAACCGTTTCAATTTAAAAATGAAACTCCAAAACTAAAATCCTCGGTATGTAAGCAATTAAAACGAAAAATTTATTTAAAAAATAAAAATAAATAAAGAATAAAACTACAACAATTAAATGTAAATTTTATTGATATTTAATCAGAAACACCTGGGTTTAATAAGCACAAAGTGGAATTACAGAAATGCGTGAATATATTTTTAAAGTGACGTTTTAGAACCACTTTAAGTCTGGCTGACAGGTTTTTAGTTGAAACGGGACAGAAAGCGACGGTTTTAACAAAAGGAGCGATGAAATTAAGGCGGAAGGAATTACGATGGAAACAATCTTAAATTAGTTGAATTTATTTCTACTATTTCTCATGAGTCAATTTCACTTTTTTTTCTCCCTAGCGGTCTCATTATCTTTTTAATTAACACCAGATCTTTAAACGTATTTTTAATTAATACCAACCACATGGTTTGACAATCTTTTACTGGATTCTTCTCTCAGCTGCCGCATCACTAGGATATTATATCAAGCGAGAGAACCGCATCTTAACATTTTCATGCCATGCTCTAATACATGTTACACTTTAATTGATATGATGTACTCTGTCACATGAATATTATTTATTAGATAATTTTAGAATGACACTTTTTGGTTGTTTCTTTTTTTGTGTGTGTGT
>JAODAH020030113.1:0-13273 GCA_027574865.2 Coproporus ventriculus
CGTCTTTTTCTTTATAAGGGGGAGGTTAGGGGCTAGGACGAGCTGTTATTGTAATTATTTTAGTGAATTAAAATACATACACCTGGATGCAACCCTACCGTTAAGAAAACTGCATTTATCTCGCACTCTTTCTAATAAAACATTTTAGAACTGGTATATTAAACGGTTAAACAATACACGCCCCAAAAAAAATATTTTGTTTAAAATTATTCAAAAAATGTATTTAAAAAGGAAAAAAATTCTGTCGCTTTTTAAAAGGATTTTTTGATCACTTGGAGATCAAATTGAAGATTGGTTGAATACAGCCTTATCTTATCCTTGCAATTATCATTATTTTGTACCTTTTTTCAGTTTTTCGTTTAGAAACTCGAGTACATCTTTATTTGTTAGTCTTCCTATATAGAGTAGGACGAGTTGAAAATTTTTTTTTATTCACCGAGCATAAAATGAAAGTTCTTATTGGGAAAAGCTCTGCAATGAAATATTATGATTTTCTGACAATTACTGCGTTTCTTTTTGCATTTATTTTAGTTTCTCGAACAAAACTTCATGTTATACCAATTGAAATCGTTTTTTAACTTCTTACCTGGATTTAAAACATTCCTATATTGATAGTTATAATTAGAGACACAATAATAACAAGCACACAGGAAATAAAATTTTAGAATCTTTTGATGAAACCTCGAAGTACCATTTGTGGCCTATTTTTAGCTCAAAAATGGACAATTAAAAAAATTGATGGATGTAAATAAGTCTTGCAATAAGTGGAAGTGAGATGTAACGATGGTGGATTGTGTATGTTAGAAAAAATTGAATAATAGAATTTTTAAAATTTCTTCCGTTTGCATAAATCGTATTTTCTATTTTATTTTTCTTGTCAAAATTAAATAATTTTATCTAAGTTTCATTTTTGAATTAAAATGAAGTTCAATTGTGGAGCAAATGGGTTCCGCAGTAGCTAACAGAAGCAGTAACACAGTAATGCGTTCATTTTTGAATTTTTTAAATTTCTAATTTTTGCTTGAGGAAGTTCAAAAGGGTTAGCCCATGAAATTTTTAAAATCTCAAAATTTTAAATTCGGTTTTAAGGGCAAAAATGTAAAGCACAAATGCGCCAAGGAACCTATTTCGACCACTCGTAGTTTTTAAATCCTTCAAATGATTGAGAAAATCAATTTTTAATTTTATAGTTCGGTTCACTTTTGTGCAAACTATAGAGCTGCAAATAAAATTTTTACAGGTCAAAATTAAATACTTTCATATAACATTTTTGAATCAAAATGAAGTATAATTGGGAAGCGGCTGGTTTCCTCAGTAGACAATAGACGTAGTAACACAATGCTGCACTCATTTTTTCCTAACTTTTGTCTCGCAATAAGTGGAAATGGGATGAAACGATTGTGGATTGTATGCGTTAGAAAGAGATTGAATAGAGATAAAATAAAGAAAATCGTATGTTTTGATTGTATATTTCTACGTGGTAAAAAATAAGAAAATCGAGAATTACATTATCGTACAATAATCGGGATATATATAATATTATATATATTTTTTGTATATATATAACCTAACATGCATTCAATAATATTATTACATATAAGACAGATCATCGCATATCCATATAAATAAATATAAATGTACAGCCGTGGATCTATAATGGCGGAATTCATGAAATCTATAAAACATTAGCCAATTGTCATAAAAATACGTTGCTTTCTAGTTAAAAATCACATATACATTAATATTTTGTTTTTAAATACTTATGTAAGGCAAATTATATAAATAACTATACACAACACTAGAATACAATTAATTTTCATTTCTTTTTATATCTAAATAGAAAATGCATAGGCACAATACTAGCTAATAGTAAAAATACCGATGCAATATACTCGAATTAATAAAACTGCCAAATAAAAATGTTAATTTAAAAATTGAATAGGTTGTTAAAAATCCCCCAAAATAAAAAGCACTATTGGCAGTTTATTAATAAGTGTAAATCGTCTACTTAATAATAAATAGATGAAAAAAGTTCATGAACGCCACCATTTCTAAAAAGAGAGCCATTAATGAGTGATCCCCGTCCAGCTACCCTAAGAAAAAACAGGAGAAGTTATTAGCCCACTCTCCTGAACTAAACTATTATTTTTTTTTTTTAATACAGCCAGATCGCTCAAAATACATAGTCTACATATAAATTACATTATGTATTTCCAAACGGCTTAAAAATTTTACAGGATATTTTACAATATACAGTGTTACAATGTTAAAAACGGAATAAATGAATTTACACTTTACAGCTTTTTTTTTTTTAGTAACTTTACATCAGTCTCACGCCACGACGCCAACCAACTACAATTCCTTACATTTCATTTTACATTATCCCAGAAGGTAAACCCACTACAACCCAATTAAATAACACCAAATTTCCTTTATAAAACTAGGATTGATTTAACTTATAATAAAGTAATTACATAATGTACAATATTTGACAATTTGGGGTGTTGTTAATTAAAATACATACTTTACAAACATTATACAATTTGTGTGTAGTAATATACAAAGCAGATCCTTCCATATAAATCAAACAATTCCGATAAGAATATTTTTAAAATAATTTGTTTATTTAAATCTATTAAACCATAATATAGCGCAATTATAAACTATTTACATTACTCAAAATCACTATTTTTGTACTTTATGTATAATTTAATTATTATGGTCTTTTTTTTAATCTTTACTATTTGCTATTTACAAAAATTTGCTATTACTTAAAAATTTAATTTGTAGATTATAATTAAACAAATTACTAAGTTCTTGTGGAATTTTTTTTTGAAAAATATGGAAAGATTGCTATAAAAATTATTTGCCTCGATATTTACAATAGAAAACTTTAAGAATGACCCTGTAAAAATTACAATATATATTATAAATATTTTTTTTTTGTAATGATATACAAATATATAACTCAACCAAGTTTTATAAAGAAAAATTCGGTGTAAAGCGAATGATTATTATAAACAATTTCTAAGTACAAAAATGGTTATATTTTACATGATTATACAACTATGAAACATCTTTATATAAATACAATTTAATATCGGTTAACATATATACATATCACGATGATAGAGTTAGTGGGTTTACTGGGTGCTTTTTTTTTTTTGAAATTTTAGGTATTTATTTCGTTTGAAAATAAAACTTCCCCCAATCAGTATTTCTAAATTAACGCTCACTCCGTGTGGCAATTTCAAATAGCTGTTTGGAAATGTTTATTATATTTTTTTTTATGAACAAAACTATATTACATATAATACAAATAAACGGACACTATATATGTACACATGTATCAAGACATATAGAACACGTCTCTAAATTAATGTGTACTAAAATCACACAATGTAAATTAATAAATTAACTCCAAAAATGAAAGTAATTTCAATACATACCAACTCAGAAACGTCTAATTATAAATATACATTTAGACAGTTAATTATATAAATGCAGTGCGATCATAAATTTTTTTTTAAAGAACGAAAATAAGATTATTATTTATCAAGAGGAGAGAAACACTGGAATAAATTATGCGCGAAGTTCTGTACAATATTACAATAAACGTGCTTTGCAAAAAAAAAAATTAAAGATTCTACTTTCTCTAGTATCTCTTTTAGGGTTTTTTTTTAATATATATGATCTAGTTTTTTTAAGTTCTAGAAAATGTAGTGTTAGTTAAGGGTTACAAATGTGTAATAGTATATTTGTATGGATTCTAATTAACATCCATTTAAATTAAACTAATCTAATTAGAACGATAAATTTTTTTTTAAATATTATTGAAAATAAAAATTTAAACCCAAAATATAAAACGAAAATAATTTTTATATACTGAACAATGTTAGAAGGGAATAATGGGGGGTTTAATAAATTTAAAAGTTTAAAGATAAAAAAATTGTTCAGTATACATACAGCAATAATTTGAAATTGAATCGCAAGCATATTAAATGTATAAAAAAAATTTAAAAAAACATTGTGGTTTTCACTGTAATTTTTTGTTTTTGGTGTATGTTGTGTTGTAGAGTGTTGTAGGTAGAGGCCTATGAAAATTTTGATTCGAATGAAAAAATGATGTTTTATTTTTTTTTTTCAGAACTATTCCTGAGGATTTGATATCACATTATTAATGTCAGGATGATCTGTATTCTTAAAAAAAAATTTAAAAAGGAAAAGAACTCATATGTACAAAGAATTTGATTTTGAAATTTTAAAATAGTTTATGAAATAGGAGATTCTACTTCCGATCCTGCACAATAAATAATAAAATGATTTAAAGACAAGTGGTAGATAACTAATGAAAATTCTTATTAACTGCCTTTCATTAAAAATGAATAAAAAAAAATTCAAGAACATTTTACGAAGCAAAAATAATTATATCCTGTAAAAACAAAAAGCAATTAACTATATATGTGGTTCATGCGCATATTATAAACTATAAATACATCTATAATACAATTATATATGTATATATGCCATACATTATTAATCTAACTTAACTTATTATTTTTTAAATGAAAAATTAAAAGATGATAAAAATTATACAAAGAAACGTAAATGAAATACTGGTACCCTGTGCCTTTTAATAAAACACAGTTGGTCGGAAAAAGAAACTTAAAAATTATATAGCCTTATCAAAAATGAAATTACGATTCTATTAATTTGAGAAAATAAATTCTTTTGTTTATTACAATACCCCATTTGTAGGGGGTCCAATTGGGCCCAGCTCCCCTCCGATGGAGCCCATAGATCCTGGTGCCTTCATGAAGAATTTTTCCAGTTTTGCGATTATATGTTTTCCATATGTGTATTTACGAAGAGAATTTAAATGCGGTCTGATCTTATGCATCAAAACTTTTCTCTGTGTAGGTTCGCTTACATCAATCATTTTTTGAACCACATAATTTGCATATTGATCTTTCATCATGACGTGCAAAGCACTGTAATAAATTAAAATTGAGATTATATGCAAAAAGGTAATTTGATTTTACTTACTTATCATTAAATCCGCAAACTTCTTCAATAAGTAATGCTCTTTCAGTTCTTGTTGCATGTGTAACACATTTTTCCACAACATTACTTGCAAACTTATGTTGGCTTAGCACCAACACTTTTCCTCTCACACTATTTATTAACTGGGACTTGTCTTCTGGCTTTCCATGTTCTATTTTAAAATAAAATTTTTTGTTAATTAAACAATGCAACAATGTTCAAAAATAGAAAGCAAGAATTCACAAGTTTCTGTAGACTAAATTGACTTTTTAATATTTTAAATTTCATTTTAGTTACTGTAATAAAAGATTGGACAGATCAGCCATATTTATGGGTTTCCAAAACTAATTGATTTTTAGTAATAAATAAAAAAGGAAATGGTGTATGCGCCGGGTAACCCGGCGGCGAAAATATTTATAATTGAAGTTTTTTTTTTGAAACTGGATTAACTAATTTTGAATTAAAATTTCCTTATTTTATCAGCAGAAATTGACTTACCAAGAACATGTTGAATAACATAATTGCCAAATTGATCTTGAATCAATTGATCAGTATGTGTATGTAGTTCGGCTAAAATAGGTGCAGTCTGTTCAGGAGTGCAATGTTCTAAAATACGTTGAATAACTCTGCACCCATATGGATGTGTTGATAGACTGTACACTTGTCCGGCAAAGGACTGTATGACAAACTGTAAATAATTATTTAATTAAAAATTATTTAAAGCAATTTAATTAATTTTTAAAATTTACTTGTAAAGCATTTGGATCCACGCATTCAATACATTTTTGGACAACATGATTTCCATTTTGATCTTTAACACATTTTAATACATGGCCATCTAATTCGCGAACGATTTCCTGTTGTTGTTCTGCCGGAATGGATTCTAAAGCTTTCTGAATTACCCTGCATCCATACATTTGCAAAGCAAGTGGCAAAACGTGTCCGCGAACTTTCTGTGCTAATGTAGTTTTTTGTTCAGGCGTTCCAAATTCAAAGAATTTTTGGATAACATAATTTCCAAAAACATCAGTCATCAAGTTGTATGCCGCGCCCAAGATTTCATTAAAGACCATTTGCTTTTCAGTTGTTGTAGCTCTTTCAAGTTTTTGTTGAATAAATCGTGAACCGTGTTGGTCTTGTGAAAATTCTACAATATGGTTGGCAAGATCTCGTAATTGTAAGTTTGGAAACCGGTTATTTCGGAAATCTTCAAGCAGTCGAGATCTTCCTTGTGGACCTTTATCCAATGAATTTGCTACTGTGGTAAGCGAAGAGTTTATCTTTGTAAATAAAGAACTACTTGATCCAAACATTGCATTGGCTGTTAAACCGGCTGCTACGGAATTTCTATATTTTGCTTCAGCTCCTGGTGCTGCTGATAAGACACGAGAATTTACTAAATTCCCTAATTGTAATGGGGCAGTTGGTGGTGGTGTTAGAGAACCAGCTAAAGGACTTGGGCTTCCACCTAATCCATACGAAGCTGGCCATTTTGGTCTAAATTCTAATGAAGGTGAAAATGCGGAGGTGTTTCGATCAAATGAATCTCGACGACCGGTGGTTGTCGAAGTTAAACCCAAGCCTGATAAAAATTAATCATATTAATACAATAATCTTGATTAAATGCAGTAAAAATATGATTTATTATTTGTGAAAATGATAAATATTATTTACATTATTAAAATGATAAAATTAGTATACCTGAATGTAAAGAAGTGGTTGTAGCGGCTGAGGAGCCAATGGTACCAAGTGAGGAGCTGCCGAATGGGGCAGAAGGGGGCGCGTGCAATGTAGGGAACAAACCTGACCCAACCCCCTGGCCCACACCTACCCACACCAAGAAGTTAGTACAGTCACCATAACTCATGATACAAATGTATATTACATACAAAAAATTTTATTTTGTGCATTTAAAAAAAAATTGCTTTAGTATTTAATAAATTAATGGTGAAAAAGCACATAAATTTATTAAATGATGAAGTGAATAAAGAAAAATTGATCATACCTCCTAAAGTAGTACCATTTACAGATGTGTTGACATTGGCACCGTATAAACTTTGTGGGGTGTTTGAATATAATGAAGCTGTTGCTGGAGTTTGTCGGGATGCCTGTTGTTGTACTAACACTGGGGCTGGTGAAACTAATCGCATTGGTGTACCATTTCTCATGGCTGCTCCTTGAGCCATTAAGATGGGGGCTGCATTTTGATCGTAGTACGGTACAATATATCCTCCTGGTACCTGAGGCTAGAATAAAATAATGAAAAAAAAAAAAAATAAAATTAAACAAAGCAAAAATAAATAATAAATTAATATTTTAAATTAAGATTGAATATTTTTTAAAAATTAAAAGAAAGAAAGCATTTACAGTTTGGCAGGTATGTCCAACAATTTGACTAGTAAATAATGCCAAAAGCTAATTCATTTGCATTTTTAACTATTCCAAATTAAAATTAAATCATTTAACCTAAATAGATAAAATTAAATTCAAGTTTAAATAAACAGGAACATAAGTCGGATCCTTTTTAAAAGTAGTTCATTTAAAAAATAAAGTACAACAAAATAATTTGAGGTAGATGTTTTTTTCATTTGTTATCAAAAAACAGCAAACATTTCCCCATTAATCAACAAGAAATGTTGACATGTTAAATAATTTGTAGTCTTAAATAGTGTTTTTTTGGCGCATTCGTATGCAACAATACATACGCCCGCGAATGCTAAACAATAATCTATGATGATATTGGAAAACATTGAAAGTTTTTCTATCCGCTTTGTAAAAAAAAAAAAAAAAATAGAAAATCTGTCGTAAAAAAGTTGACTGGCATTATTAAGTGGTGAAAATCCGAATAACCCTAAAAATGTAACGAAAACAAAAAAATATTTTGAATATATAGTATAAGAAACTTTGGATCAGTTCCAAATAAGTTTGGATACATATCCATCAAGTAAAAAAAAAATAAAAATAAAAATAGTAGTTATTGTTTCATTGCATTTTTACCTGCACTTGCTGTTGCGCCTCTGCCGTGCTGTTTGGAGTAAGTGGTCTTCGAGCTCCATTGCTAGCACCTTGTTGTATAAGATTTGCAGGGGCAGGATACACCCATGGTCCGACGCCATAGTATTGGGGTGCGGGAATGAGATACGGAGGTTCTTGTTGTGTATTTACCAAATAAGGACCTGCAGCTTGTGGAAATGCAGCAGCTTGTTGCTGCTGAGCTAGATATTGTTGTTGCTGCTGTTGAAGTAATTGCAACTGAGCAGCACTTGGAGTTGCAGCCTGTGTTTGTTGTGAACGGAACAATTGCTGAAATAAAAAAAATAAAAAAATTAATTCAGAATTATATTTGTATGTTTAGGTAAGGGCTTTTTATTGCACATCATTTGGAAGGGAAATATCGAAGGTGATTAAGTTGTATTCAACCTAATGAAAGTTTCACCCCTTATCGATCTCAAAACTTTTCAATTTCATTACTATACAATTAAACAAATGCAACATTGCAGTTTCCATTTTATCTACGATTCGCTAAAGGGTTTCTATAACTTTAGACAAATATATTGTAGCTCATTACAATAATATCATTCATCATAATTCTGAAATAGTTGCGGTAACCCAAGAAAATACAGAAAGTGAAACATTTGCATTAATTTCATACACATCAAAGCAACGTCGGTTATAACTAGCGTTTTACAGAGACTTTCAAGATCAAAGAATCATTCCCGCATTCAAAATTTACCTTCCATTTCGTAGCAAATTTAAAAATTAGTAATATCTATGTAAATCTAACAAATTTTATTGTTTCGGAAATCTTGAGGGCTGCAACAATTATCGCATTTTATTTAGTTCAACTATTAGTTTAATTAAGACAATTGGGTCGGAATATCCTGCACTTTCTTTCTAGCTAACCTCTATCAATTTACTGCCATATTAAATATGTTACTTAAAACAAGTTGATAAGTAAAATTTAAATTTTATGACTGCGTGCCCATTCCCGAGTTTTTTAATCTGTATTTTGTTGTAACGTATTGTTTAATGTATACTTTGTTGTTAGTTGGGTGATTATTCGCGATAATTACAGTACATTTACGCCCAGAAGTAAAAAACAAAACAGATTTATATTTAATTTGTACAGTTACGTTATTAAAAATATATTATTACATGTCGAATTTTGTAATCGGGTTCAATTATTATTATTCCTTCCCAATCTTTATTTTTTTTTCAAGAAAGAAATTCTAAAAAGCTTATGATAAATGTAATTAGAAAAACGAGTAAATAAATTGTATACAAGTGGCCATCTATCTTGATCAAATAAAATATCTTGAAAAGAAATTTTTCAGAAATGTGTATTTAAGACGTTGCAAGGTCAACTAGAGGTCAATTTTTTATTCCTCATATAAAAAAATGATTTAAATAATAGTAGTCCCTTTATTCCAGTATAAAAAGGTTAATAGTAAATTGTTGAAAAATTCTTTTCGGATAAAACCATAAAAATCTGAACATATGTTAATTAAAAAATCATTACATTTCGAGTTGAATACGACAAAAAACATAAAAAAATAAACTTTCCTTTTAATAAGTGAAATGTAGCATCTAAATAAATTGTACGATACTTTGTAAACAAAATAATAAAAAAAATGTTATTTGTGTGTAGAAAAATAAAATTGTAGAGCTATTTTATGGCCCACTTAATAATTACTAGGAACCACAAAATTAAAGGTGACCTACCAATTAAGTTCAGTTTTTTATTGAGATTCCATAAATATTTATCCACAAACATATAATTGATATGGTCAGTTCACGGGTATTTAAATTTGTAGGAAATCTGTTTCTTTCTACCTGATTACACACACGTGTCGTAATTCGTGTGGGCCCCATATATCAACGAAAATTATAAAATTTTAAGAAAATCAAAAAGAAAATTCACAGCTGTTGCAGTATTAAATTGACTTACTTATTACTAATTGGCCTATTTAAAATTTATACTTCTAATAATATAACATTTTATAATGGTTTTCCACATTATAATTATTATTTATGAGTGCAATTACGTTGCACAGGTATTATGAATTTCACCTCTTTGTAGTTCATGTTCTAACAATCAATGTTAATGCAATTTTCTCAATTTAACGGTTTTTTAGACTCTTATGTAATAACATGAGGGTCACGATCGAAAAAATCGAGTATCTGTAGCAATGCAATTTCACGAAAGAATGTTATATTGGAAGTTCTTGAATGTCCCTGACACTGACATAAGTATTACTTCGTGATATAAAAAGAGGAATGTGGAAAATAATTCAGATATTTTTCAGAAAATTGATTCCTCCTTTTACCATCAAGGTAATTATACAAACGATTCAATAAAAATGTTATTACGAAAGAATAGATGATATCGTTAATAAAACATTAATTAATATTCTTGTAAGAATGCGACAGTAATAAGTAGGTTGGATTACAAAACATATCATCAATTCCTTAATATGACAATCATTTTAATTCCTTGGTGTAAGTGAAATTAATTTTTATGTCAATCTGTAACGAAGCTTATCTGTATAGTCACGATTTTAACAAGTTAAGGTACAGTGCGCTGTCTTATTTCCTGATTGTTGAACATGGGGCACTACACTTCGAAGCGATAAATTTTGTTAATGGCAAACAATAATTTAAAATTAATGGTGAATGTGACTTGTATAAAATGTAAAAATGATTAATTGTTATAAAAATGAGAACTAATTGAATTCTGAATTGCGGTCTTTAATCAAAAAATTTCCTCACATTTAATTTAGTTATAAATTTTCTTTTAATAATAAATGTGAAGCCGCTTAAATACTTGACTAAGAATTTTTAGATTTTGCCTACTCTGTTTATTAGTTCCTTTCAAAAACTTAAATTCTCTTATTTTAACATTGCATATAATTTTTGTTCCGGTTTGAATGCGTATTAAAAGCATTTACTTTCTATTTGGCGTTACTATAACAATTTTTCTAATTTAGCATGACCTTAAGCGCAGTGGTAATACTTGCGCACTGCAACATATTATTACTCTCGTTAAAATATTTCTTCTAATAGAATGTGTAAAAATGGTTAAACAATAGATTCATAAAATACATTAAATGGCGTGTTAAAGTTAAAAACTAGAGTAAATTTAATGCGCGACACATATCGAATATGAAAGTATCAAATTAAATAATAATAACATGAAGTAAGTGAATAATACTTTCTTTTGAATTTCGCAAATTACGCAACGGAAATGTGGGTAAATGCAGAATGTTTGTTGTTGAAGGTAAGGAATGTAGTAGTAGAATCAAAACTCGTTCGGTCGAATTGTTTTAATAACCTTCGGATATATGAAATATTGCAGATTGTGGAGAAATCGAAGAGAATTTTTTTAAATAATCGCCCACGCAAAATAAACAGTTATTATGTTGTATTCAAATTGGAAATAAAAATAGTTCGGGCGATAATCTTAATTTGATCGCCATGTTAAAAAGTAATACATTTGTTATAGCGTGAGCTATAATCCGTTATGGTGAAAGGAAATCACATACTTACCAAACAGATCTAGATAAAACTACAGAAAAAAATTACAAGATGTGGCACGCGTCCGTTTGTACATTTAACCTATTAACGTAAAAAAATACCGTTATAAAAAAAAAAAAAATAGTAAAAAAATTGGATCTGATACGTGTTTAGAGCTTCTGGCTTATTTTTTTTTATAAAAGAACTTTCACAATTAACATATATTTTGGCACAGAAGTGTAAACCAATTTGCTTTCAAATCTTGGTCATAGACCGTAACAAAAAGAAAAATTTCTTTTAACTAAAAATATACATTTATATTAAAAGCAACAAAAAAAAACTGAATAAGGTAGCGGAGCACTAAATTTGGCTAACGACAATTTCTTGTAACATATAAATACAGGATTCCGTATCTTCCGGCAGAGAAAGATTTTTTTTTTATAAAAACATCAAACACTCCTAAATCGTTTTATAATTTAAAACTATAATTGGTATGGTAATTAGTGATTTAATAAAAACCAATTTTAGTTAATAAGCGATTTATATTTAGTTCGATTAATCGGGAAAAATCCGCTTTTTGGCACATTCAAAAATTCTAAAACGTATTTGCATTGTTTAATACTTTTATGAATTGTTTTTTTTTTAATTTTATTTAAATCTGGTTGGACCAGATATCATCTAAATTTTTATGTCCGAGTAAAATTTAATCATTGTTTTTGCAATTCGCCCTTAAAAGTGGAAGATTGAATTTTACAAGTTTTCTCGAGACTGCCATTACATATTAGAAAGATTGTATGTAAATTAAATTACCCGTTATTTAATTAAATAGGTGAATAAGTATTATTTAAGAAGATTTATGTAGACAAAGCAGTAATTTAATGTTTATTTCAAGAACTAAATGTGTTTCGCTGTTATGAGCAGATGTAGAATTGTTGTGGATATGTAGCCCAACGATATACGTGAGGTGGGTAAACAATTTGTTTTTGGATATAGCACGAAACTGTACTATTTACTTATTCATTTTCTCGGTTCGGTATTGAAATACCTTTTTATGTAATGTTTCACCAAACCGTGAATTGAATCAAATGCTGGGTAAGCTTCAGTCTATGTAAATGTATTCATGCTCTGGGGTAATTACTTCCTTGCACAAGAGTGCCTGGATCGTTTTGAACATGTACGTATCTGTCATATGTCGGTATATAATCTTTTTGCGAACACACTGATGAAAGAAACATTAAGTTTTGTAATAATAAACCCTATGTCGGGCAAAGGAAAGCCTGGCATTTCCGACAAAGAAAACAAACGGAGCAATAAACATGCTAATGCAATGATGGCGAGTTGTGACTCCCATCGGGCTTCAAGGGCTGTTAACAAGTAGACGGAAGTCGATTGCATTTTCCTTGCGTGTGTTACATGGATTTTCTATAAAGGCTATGTATCTTATTTCTTTTCCATCACATAACGTCGCTTACCAAACAGTTTATAGACAAATAAAAATGACGTGACAAACACTACACGTTTCACTCTTTTAATGGCTACATATAAATAAAAGATTCCGAATGTAATTTATAAAATGCACATTCGTTTTCATACACGACCTTATTATAAATGATTGTACTTGAAGCAAGATATGACAATATCAATAAAATTTATGACACTATACACATTTAAGTATTATATTAAACTTGAATTATTTGTTATTATACTTTTCTATTTA
>JAODAH020030167.1:0-19557 GCA_027574865.2 Coproporus ventriculus
GTTGTACGTGAAGTTAGTTACAATGTTATTTAAAAAATAATATGATAAGTAATCAATCTAAAAAATAAATTATTATTTCTTTTACTTATAACAATTAATTTCCTCATTTCTTTTTCGTATACAGAATTGCCATCAAAATTTCATCTTTTGAAAATTGCTTTAAATTTTACGCCAGCAATCTGAATGAAAATGGCTGCAAATGGCGGTCATTTTATAATAAGGACTTTAATTCACGCTTGCACAATCTGTTATTTTGACCGCTGTGTGAACTAAAGCGATTAAATATTGAAACAGGCCCTCTTGATTCTTACTGGGATTGCCTTACAGATCTCATTGCAACAAAAAAAAGTAAGAAAAATAAATTTAGTACTTAAACCATTTTGATTTTCAACTCTTCAATTGATGAACCCTTTTCACAAAGTTGAAAAGTTTATATATGAAGTCTAAATGTCTGTGTATGTAGACTATTTTTTCTTTAGATTTTTTTAATTTGGACTGTGGATTTCAAAAATACTGCAAATAATGAAGGAGTTTATTCCTTCAGAACATTTTTGTATCTGTTCAGGAAAATCTTTTGTTTAGTCAAATAAATCTTCTTCTTCTGGTCCATATCGATTACTGGAGGCTTGCGATCATTTCTTTGTGTAACTTTCTTTCTGCAGATTTTCTAGAAAATTACTCTGTTGTTAGTTCCGTCCAATTTCGAATGTTCCTTGACCTTCGTCCAATCCTAATTTTTTTCTATGTGTCATTGCATTATATGACCGAGATGGGCAGTTTTCCGCTGTTTAATTATATGAAATAGTGCTCTATTCTGGTTCATGATCTCTCATTCTCCGTTTTTGTTTATTGACTACCATCGTTTTAGATTTTTTACATTGATTTTTAATCTTAAGAAATTCTTACTCTTTTCTTGAATCTTTGTGTCACTTTGATTCCCGTATAAGTTCTGCATTATTCGAACATCTTGCCCGTCTAGTTCAGTCTTTCTTGGCGTCCGTATGCTTATCTTAGTATTACTGGTCTTCTATCTTCAAAGAACTTGCTGTTGAATTCTTCCCATGTCTTGGTAATTTCTTGATTTCTTAATAGAACACAGGTACTGAAGTTTTCTCTTATATATCAGCCTCTTTTAGTTTCCGATGTAAGATTCGTGCAGCTTGTTAAGAGTAAACTTTCAGATGAGTTTTGGATACGCAGTAACACAACTGCATTTCCGCATTTCTTTGTTATTTCTTATTTGGAATGTACCAATGCATATTTGGGACAAATAAACGCTGCATCTATTTTACTCCGAATGTCGTTTCACTTCTTTTTGTGCTCATCTCATCTGAAAGTTTACGCTTCACCAGCTGTAACTCGTGCTTCCATTCTGGCTCTTCAATTGTTCTGCAGTTTTCCTTTGGCTACTTTTTCTTTGCTATTTTGGTGCACTTTCGTATTCTTCGATATATTTTTTTTCGTACATTTCTTCATCTTTGTCTTTTGCTTCTCTTATTTTGTTCATGAGAACAAATATTTTTCTGGTATCCATTTATTCTTTATATTTTTAGGCTTCGTCGTGATTGCTGTTCTCTTGAGTTTAAGTCAAAAGTTTGCAATTATCGCATGATAGTATAACTGAGTCGTGATATGTTTTAGCACTTTTACTCTTCACTTGTACCTTTTCTTTATTAAATTGTAGTCTATCTGATTTCTTACTGCCTCTCCTTTCCTATCTTGTGGTGATTTCCAGGTGTAAAGTCATCTATATGCTAATTTGAACTATGTGTTTCTAATTGTGTATTGTTCTTCATTACAGAATTCTAATAGTCGGTCACCAATATAAACAGAAACAAAGAAAATTTACAATTTCCATTTTTGAAGCAATTAAGAAATAATCTTTAATCATTTTTATTGTTTGCTTTGTTTCTTGTTTTATTTGTTACACTTTCTTGCTATCCCTAATCAAATTATTGTTCATTTATTGAAGCGGTTGCTAGACTACCTTTAAAAGACGGCGTGTTTTAAAACCTGTTTTTCGCACGCTTATTAATCCAAGGTATAATAAAAAGTATTTAGTAATTACATAAAGCCCACCTCCCATTATCTTTATTCATAGTTACATTAACAACAATTAAAGTTTATTAACGCATTTAAAAGGCAGCAATAATTCGAACCTCCAAAAAATACAATTCTAGGGAACATACGAAGAGAAAATATTTACAGCTTTTTATGTGAGCTTATATTGGTAACAATGTCGCGTTTCCTTTTACCACCTTTTATAGCTCGGGTGTAATTAGCACCCAACAAGAAAAGAACCGACGATCATGTCATAAAATCCAGACCGGCATTTACATTATTTTGTGGACACATTTGTCAGCTTTTGTATGAAAAAACAACAACGAACAAAAAAATGAAATACACAAAATCTTTTTTATGATTCATTTGTTTTTTTTTTATTTTTTGTTCGTAACACCCACGTGGTGTATTAATGAAATAATGATTATTTACTTAAGTGCACAACACGTTTTGCTCTTTATTAAATTCGAAATAGTCGACTTGTGCGAGGAATTCGTACAGTTGATAAAATAAAAAAGATGACAAATATCAAATGTCAAAATATCAAAAAATGTGAAATATTGACATGCCCAAAAGTAAGAAAATGTCAAAAAAATATGGAAGAGTGTGAGATTATTAAATATGTCAAAAATGTTAAAGTGATAATAAAAAATAGAGTATTAAAAAATGTTAAAAATGTGAAAAGTTGTAGAAAATATCAAAATGCACAGAAATTTTTAATATTCCAACACATTTTCAAACATTTTAACTTGTTTGTGACGTATAATTGTTTTTTGGTTCTGCCCTCTAGTACGCAGTTACGCGTCAGATGGCGCAGCAATCGACAGAATTTTATTTCTAGAAAAACCACAAAACTAGTGATTTGGCAAGAATTAGATGAAGTATAATCTACAAATGCTGTTCAAAATTATATATATTTGATGTTCACGACCTATATGAATAAAACTTAAATCAATTATAAATAAAACAAGTAAAAAATTGACAATTAAAAAATATAAGGACAAAAACTGTAAAATCGAATAAATTAAAATACTGAAATTGCTAAAGTTTTCATTTCGATTGACAAGAAAAAGTTCAAATCTGCGCAAATATAAATTTTTCTCTCTCGAAATTATAAAGATTCTAAATTATTTCCTTGTAGTAAGATCGCTATAATATTCAGTGTAGTCGAGCTGTAGTAGCGGCCTCCTTTGATCTCGCGGTTACATTCCTCATGAGCCTGCCACTTACATAGCTCTACCATCTCGACAAACGGTTCGCACAACTGCACTTTTAAGTAAGATGTGTACATGCGATCTGATAAAGCTCAAATTGGCCAGTTTCCGTCTGCAAATTACCAAATGCACTTCCCAAATGTAACTGACTTGATCAATTATAAATTAACGATCACAAAAAATATTTATCAATAAAACAAATTGTTGACTAATATTTCTTTACTTCTTTAAATAAATATTCCTTATCATGCTCAAGATACAATTATTATTATTTTATTTATTTATTTGTTTATTCGTAAAGAAACACTGGAGTCATATCCGCTGCATGCTAATGAGCCGGTTTCCTGCAAATTTTAAAAATCGCCTGTTTTATTATACAAAAACTGAAAAATTAAAAAAGCAAAAAAATTTGTGCGTAAAAATTATGCACAGAAGAAGATTTTTTATTTTGCAATCATAACATACACATTATGAATTCCAAACGGGTTTTATAATGGCCTCATTATGGTACCCGAATTTTTAAGTTTTTGTGTTGGTATTAAATATATTCCAAGCAGGTGTTATTCTCAGATTAAGTCTGATTCTCGTTGTGTCAAATGAGAGGGACTTTTAATTGAAACTGCGATTTTTCAAGGAAAATACGATTTATTAAAGAAATTTTGAATGATAGAAAATTAAAAATTTGTTCATTTTTATTCATCTTAAATTTTTTTATTGATTTTGAAATTTATTTTCGTTTTCGGGTTATAATGAGTGGGAGGGAGATACCTAGAATAATAGTAGATTGAATGAGATTAAATTATGGAAAATTAGAAATTTCTTAATTTTCATAAATTTTATAAATTTTTGAAAATTTCCAAAATCGAAAAATTTGATTTGAAAAAATTTAAAGAAAGTCAAGAGCGCTGTAAAACGAGCGCCGCGGGACTGGCTGAATCTGACAGTGACAATTACATTGAATAAATTTAATACCAACACCGAAACGTAAAAGTTTGGGTGCCATAATGAAGCTATTATGAAACCCGTTTGGGGTCATCAAAATGAAAAATTAGAAAAATCGAAAAATTTTAAAAACCAAATCATAGAAACTGTAAAAATCGAAGACTTAAAGCTCAACAATAAAAAGAGCGAAAAATTCGAAAATAGAAAATTCCAATAAATCAAAAACAATCCCAAAAATAAAAAAATATGATTTTTATTAGAACGTGTTTTAATATTTTGACTTTCTTTTGTATTTTTTGACAATTTAACATTTTCTCATTCCATGATATTTTTTGACATTTATATTTTGACTTTCTTTTGTATTTTTTGACAATTTAACATTTTCTCATTCCATGATATTTTTTGACATTTTTAACGTCAACACTTTTTTAAAATATTTTGACATTTTAATACTTTTAACATATTATCCCATTTCTTAATATTTTTTAGATTCTTAAATTTTTTTAATTAAACATTTTGATATGTGTATTAACGTTTAACATTTTCATGTTTCAAAATTTGACATTTAACACTTCAAAATTTATCTCTTTGTTTCCCTTTTTACTTTCTAGTTCCAAAGCATTTTTAACTGTGTTTTTTTAGTGTTTCCGAATTTTCCCTTTCAGTTTTCTCTTTTCTTTTTAAGCAATAAAATTAAAATTCGCGCAATCTACAAAAATATGCCTTTCAAATGATACTTTACTTTTCTAAAACGGTTCAATAGTTTATCAAAAGAGGGAGATGACTAATTTTCTTTAAAGAAATAATAAACGAATATGTACGATGCAATTATTACTCAAAGTACCAAGTAAGGAATAAGTTAATTATTCAAAAACTGAATGACTGAAAACAAATTCAACGTATGTAGGTGGAATCGCGTGTATTTTTACATCTATGTGATATAAATGTAAATAGCGACCTATGGGTGAATAATGAATACATAGGTACAGTGTTGCCGCGGATATTTTTTGTTTTGTACCAATCCGACTTAAAACTTATCGATTAGTATTATAATTTTTCCTTTTATTTTAATAATTGGTGATAAAATATTTTTTTTTTTTTAATTTTATTATGAATACTAAAATGACAAGAAGCATCAAAATGAAAGAAAAAAACATCAAAAATCGTTGAAAATGACAAAAATCCTTCTGTTTTACTGAAAATGACAAATACGAATTACGATGGTCAATTCTCAAATGGTGTGGTGAAAACATTGTTGCCAATTACTAACAGAAAATTACTGTATGCAAGTGGGAATTTAAATTAAATTTTTATCGCGAAAATATAAAACGTTATTTCAAAATTACAAAAAGTTGAAATATTTCAATGCAGGTTATGTTTCCGTCATCCACCCAATAGAATGGTAATGAAGCTCGTTGTTGTTGTATACCAACCTATAAAAATAAAATGCTTTATTTACGCGGCCCAGAGCCACAAACGTAATGAACTCCAATTTTCAATGTTCCATCTCTTTCCAACTAATCAAACCGCTAATAGTTTCATCTTCATTTCACTCATTATAATCAAAAAATTGTATGAAACTATTAATGAAAACCGGAAAAATTTCAAAAATGATTTCTTCAATCTCTTTCTAACGTATACAATCCACCATAGGTTATTTCTCACTTCTACTCGTTGTCATCCGAAAATTGTTTAAAATATTATTAATGAAAACCGAAGAAATTTCAAATTTTCTCTTATTCTACTGCTTCTTCTAAGATTTAAATACAAATTTTCGGATTAAATTAAAGATAAAAAATCCAATCTCGGCGAGTCTTGAACTCACGACGCGCGGGATACCTGGGAAGCGGAAGGTCGTGAGTTAGAAACTCGCCGGGATTGGATTTTTTTATCTTGGATCTGTAGAAAGTGTCCGTCTGGTGAAAAAGAAAAAAACACAGACAATAGAAAATACGATTTTTAATTTTTTTTTGTAATAATGATCTAGATGGCTACAAAGTTATATAACGGATAACATTATCCACCATCCACCCAATAACTCGATAATGAATTTTGTTGTTGATGTATACCAACCTATAAAAATAAAATGAATCCCATAACCATTTGAATGTAATTTAAAATGTTAGCAGAGCGGTGAGGATGAAAAGGAATATTGTTACCGCCTTACTTATTTGCTTTATTTTCAAGTTCGTTTGTGCTCTTAAGCATTTTCAACTGGTTATAATTTTATTAAAATTGTATCCCCCATATTTATGTATAATTTTAAAAATGTACCAAAAACGGGTTGATATAGAAAAAGTGTAGCATTTATTAAAAATTTATCAATTTTGATAAAATTGACTGAATACATGGATTTACAATCTTTGATGAATAACGAGATAGTACCATCATGATTTCGATGAAATGGTCGAGCTAAGAAAAGGCAGGCCCCAGGTTTTTGTATCTTTGTGAAGCGGCTGTTGAGCCGCTCGACGGACGATTATGCCTGCGGTCTCTCGTTCAAACCGTCCCGTTCTTCATTCGCTGAGAAAACCTCGGTGTGTGAGCATCAGACACTCACACTGTACCGTTCAACGATCGCGAACGCGCTTCGTTCCACTATAACGTGATCATTTTCATTAGCCCGATTAGTACCGGTGCATGGAGCAAATTACGAAACAAGTTCTCATAACTAGCGTCCATCTGTGTAGTGCGCGGTCTACGGACAGTTCCCATCTACCTATAAACTTTTAAAACATAGAACATTTCTTTTGAAACTAAATTTTGTTTTCGTGCGTCTCACAAACTCGCGCCTTCGCTCTAAAAATAAGAAACTTTTGATCATTAAATAACGCTCACTTTGTAAACACTTCTAGTGCGACCAAAAATAACTTCAAATATACACGCGCGCACCCCCACACACACACACACACTTTATTATTATTTTTTTTTAATTAAGTGCTTTTTTGTGAGATGATTTGAGGATGGCAAGGATAGAGCATATAGGGCTAATCTTAGCCCTTTTTATTTTAAGGGATGTTTGCGCCTTGTCGGAATCCCGCTGTGAAAAAATCGGAGCTCCTATGTGCCAAGGGTTATACAACACCACTCATATGCCCAATTATGTCGGGGACGACAATCAAAGGGATGCAATCCTAGGGGTAAGTAAAATACATTCATCCCCCCCTTCAACAGTTGGTTGTCGATGTCGTTTCGGTTTCCTTTGCATGCAACACAACGAGCCCCCTTATTTTTTTTTTCTATTGAGCTGCGAACAACAAAAATACAAACCTCAACTGTCATTAACATGATCTCCAAACATGTACAAAGCAACAATCATTTGAACTCAGAGTTTTTCTCTTTCTTTTTCATTTTTCTTTCCTTATCTCTTCTAAACCACCGCACATCTTTAGATAAATAACAAAAGGAAGAAATTATATAATCTCCGGAATGAATGTTTTTACATGGAATAATGTACACCGAAATTCTTTCTAGGATTAACCCTTGGTTTTATTTAACCAAAGGTTTAATTAAATGAGGATTTAAAAAATTAAAGAAATTGGGAAAGCAAAATATTAAAATGTTGAAAATTGAAATTTCGGAAAATGATTATAGTATGTAATTTAGAAAATTTAAAGTTCACAAAAAGAAAAATTTGAAGGTGAATTTGTAACAATAAAAATTGGAAAAAGTTAAAAAATTTAGTAATAATTTTTGAGCTTTTCAATTTTCCTTAGTCCCTATTTTAGAAAAAAAAGTGAAAATGAAACGAAAAATTATAAAAGTTAAAAATTTATTACGTAAATCCAAAAATTTAAAAATGACGAAAAATAGAAAATATGAAAAATCAAAAATTTCGATAAACCCAAAATGAAAAATTAAAGAAAGTCTACTTGTACTTTTCATAAGAAAATCCTATTTTTCTTTGAAAAATTATATTTTGACAAATCAAAAGTAGAAAGAAATTCGAAATCACGATTCTGTAGTTTCTGGATATCCAAGATAAATAATTCAAACGCGGCAAGACCTTCGGAATTCTTAATAAATCACAAGTATCCTCATGTTTATGACATTTACCATTTTTTGATATTTTGACATTTCACATTTGATGTTTTAACATTCGTCATTTTGACATTTTTATCTCTAGTATTTCTAAAGTTTTATCTGCATTTTTGTGACCATATTATCTTTTAAATAAAATCGATATTACTTCTGTTCTAATATTTGGCAACATCTATCAAAAACATTAAAAAGCAAAGAATCAATTGAAGAAAAATATCATAACCATCAAAACAAAAACTGTAAACGTTGCAATTAAGCTAAAATGATCTTTTTTTGGAAATGGCATATTTTTTTCTTCAAGATCAAAGTATGGAAAACAATAACATCCGCTTGATCCGTCATAGTAATAAATAAATAGGCGCCTAGATCATAATTGCATGAGATTGCCATCATTTGCTCATTCGCTCATATAAACATATCGGGCTTTTGATTACATTTCGACATGGAATTATTTTATTGTAAACTGTGTACAAATGCCGCCACTATCTACCGCCAAAGGTGCTGATAATAAATAAATAAGAAAATTATATATACACATACACAACGTGCGCGCAGAGATAAAAATGCCAATTCCCATTTTTTTATATAATACGGGGATCCCATCAAAGTAGCCGCACCGATATCAAATCTATATAATACCTCAGTAAAATTTACACACACACACACACATACACACATATATATATACACACACCGCAAACCGGTGCGCAACATGTTTACATTCACGTTGATAGTTTGCACTCGAACCAAGGATACAAAATATACGTTTAATTGAGAAACAAAATTAACCAGTTGAGAACACTATTGACGAGGTGGTAAAATTGTACCAAATTGATACAATGGTATTTTATGCCTTTTCTTATATCAGTTCGTTTTTGTTACATTTTTTAAATTTTATTAGAAATTTAAATATTTGAAAGGTTAATTTAAACTTCTTTCTTAAAAAAAAATTGAATTTCCCACTTTTATATAGCAATATAATTCTCAGCAATTGGCAACAATGCTTTCATCGCAGTCTGACAACAGAAAATTAGCAATTACCACTACAAATATATTTTTTTTTTTTGCTATTTCCAATTAATCGGAAAGGTTTCCGCTAGTTTTAGCAGTTTTTATCATTTTTGACGATTTTCGTAATTTTAAACGATTTTTGTTGTTTTAAACATTTTTTCATATCAACGGCTGGATTTTGTCATTTTTTTTACAATTTTCGTCATTTTCAAAGTGTTTTAAAGTTTCTTTTCATTTTGACAATATATATTTTCAAGGATTTTTGTTATTTCGTCGTGTTTGAGGATTTTTTCAATTTAACAATTTTCAACATTTTAAATGATTTTTGTCATTATGACAAATTTTGCAATTTTTTTAGGGTTTCTTCTATTTTGACGATTTTAGTACTTTTTGACAATTTTTATATTTCTCAACCATTTTCGTAATATTTTCGTCATTTCAATATTCATTGTAAATATTTAATATTTCCCACTTGCACATAGAAATTTTTCTTTTAGTAATTGGTAACAATTCAGTTTCAATGTTTTTTCAACGATTTCTTATGGTTTTTCCATTTTGATGAATTTTATGCTATTGTTTTAAAAAATGACATTAATTCTCTGTTCCGGAAAATAAGATAAATAGACAGGAACAGAGGAAACTGAATAGAATCATAATAGATAATTTTTAGATACAAAACAAACAAAAAAAAAAATTGCATATTCTAATCATTTGAAAAATTTCAACTCATTTTATCTTTTAATTAATTTTCTTTCGAATGTATTCACCATTATGCGTGTATAGATCCTCTTACATTGAAATAATCTGAAAATAACCCAAAGAGTTCTAATTTAAACTTTTTCTTTGATCTTGAAGCTTAAATGCCAATAAATCCGCTCTCTCAATGGAATGCTATTTTCAGTTCGAACAGTTGGCTTCCCACTAATTACGTACACATCTCTACATTTTTAAATTTAGAGAAACGACATTCACTGAAACACATAAAAAAATTATCTTTACATACATCTTGTAGCAAAAGCTATAATAACTAAAAAAAGAAAGAAAAATTAGAAAATTACAAAATAATAAATCGAATGTTAGAAAAATGAAAATAGTTAAAAGTGGAAGAGAGAAAAATTGAAATTTAAATCATCTTTATTAACATTGGTAATGAAGCTATATTTTCTACCAATTTAATAATTATAGTACTTTATTTGTTCTTTTTCTATAGTACAATATTTTGTTTGTAATTTAAGAGCAATCGCAGTTACCTCTTCTCAACTCGGGGTTTCTTAAGAAATTTGGAGCTATAAACTAAATTTTCTTGGGTGGTGTATTCAATTGATATCTATTCTCAAGTTATTTTGAATAAACTCTAGAGCCTATGACTTTTTACTTTATCTGATGTTGTTCATATGTTTACAATACTGAAGCATACTATTGTATTCTTCGCAAGCTTGTAAGTTATTTGGATTTTCGCTTGCACATCTAACAAATTGGTACATTTCGGAAGCACATGGTCCGCTTATATCTAAAGTGTTTAAGTTACCATATTGCCTATATTGTTGTTCGGCAGATAAATAATTTTGTGGCATTTGCCGAAAAACTGGTGCTGGTGCTGGTGGTGGTAGTGCTTGAGGATAATGACCTGGTGGTGGAAAAGGATCATGGTAATAATGACTAGGAGGAGGGTGGGAATATGTTGGTGCTGGACGATATCCGTACGGAGTAGGAGGTGCAAAAGTAGGACCAGTTAAAGCACGACTTATCGTATTTCCTAAAACTGTACCTCCTGCTATTGCAGCAACTCTATTGATGAAACCTGGTTGTCTAGCTTGTTGTGGATTTATTACTATGGCCTGTGGTTGTCTTGGATTTGGACAAGGTGGTGCGTATCCTCTATTTGGTGGTGGACGACCATATCCTCCTTGTCTACGACTCATATTTTAGATTTAGAATTGAGGTCGAGAGGACCGTAACGCCACAAAAAAATTTTGGCAAATCTTATTTCATTTTGATGTAATATTGTAAATATTTACTGTCACTGTCATCAATTGTTATATTTTAATAGAAAAAAGAAATATCGACATATTCTTACTGTTTTAAATATTTTCTAAATTTTGGCAATCTTTCTAAATACCAAAATCTTCTAAAAGCAATTAAAATTTAACAAAATCGGAATTTTGAAGATTCAAAAATGTAATAAAATCAAAAAAAAAAGGGTGAGATTCAAAAAAGAAAATTAGAAAATAAAAGTTGAAGAAGTTGAAATGCCTGAAGAATTAAAATATCGAAAATGAAGAAAACTCAAAGAATGGAGAATGAAAGTGTTGAAAGATCGAAAGAGATGAGAATCTAAAAATTGAAAAAGGAACGAAAATATTAAAAAAATGGCAAAATCAAGAAATAGAGGAGGTAAAAAATCGAAAGATTGAGAAATCGATAAGTCGAAAAAATCGAAAAATAAGAAGGAAAAATTTAAAAAATTGGCAAATAAAAGTTTAAAAAAAATACATTTTTTCTTGCCTAATAAATCAAAAGTTTTATTTTAAAAATTATTTTGCAAAGGTAATTCTAATATTTTCTTTATGTTAAAGGGTGTAATTTGTTGATAAAAGTATAGTGATAGGACAGATGGCTTGATAATAAAGTTTAAACAAATAAAATTATTTACACATCATTCATCCAACACGCTGCACCTAATCCAATTTATCTTAATCCAACCAAACACGATTGCAACCATGTCCCGTCGTATTATTATTCCTGTTACTTAAAAAAAAAGTGCACATAACCTTAAATTCTATTTTTTTTTTTTTTTTGTTAATTTTCCATTTTCAAATTTTGAAATACTTACTTGTTTTTTAATTTTTTATTATTTCACATCTTTTTACTTTAAAATTTTCAATTTCCCAATTTTTTAAATCTCAAAATGTCAAAATGTCATTTCATATTTTTATGAAAAGTCAATTTTAAAATTTTGGTTTTTATGCTTAAATGTTTTTGTCTTATTTTTCATTCTCATGAAAAGCACGTTGTTTATTTATTGTTGTTGCTTTGTAAACTTTAAAACACGGCGTGCTTTAAAATGCGCTTTTTACGCTTTTTAGTCCTTTAATCCAAAATTATAATGCAAGTATAATAAAAAAAAGTTTTAGTTTGAAAAATTCCAAACCGGGAACTTCGTACAAAAACATTTTCGTGTTTCTATTTTAAAAGAGAGACCGACGTGGAGGCCTGCGATGATCATAAAAAGCTCGCGAGCAAGGTCAACGTAAATGACTGACAGATCTCAAAGGGAGATGAGAGAGATTCGTCTTGTGGAATGGAAGAGGACGAGCGGCATTCAAGAATCGCGAAGTACAATGCGAGTTCGCTCGCGATGCCTCTAAATGGAAATAAAAACACGATAAGAATTCTACTTGTGCTGAAGAATAACAAAAACTGGTCATTGTTCTTCTGGAAAAGGGAGTTTTACATTCGCGACGCGAAAAAACCTCGATCTGTCTCATTCGAGAAAGAGTTATTCAACTCTTTCATTCTTAAAAACTTTTTTTAATCAATGGTGGACGAGGAAAATCGTCATCACGGCATCTACTTTTTATAAAATATCGAATTACGTCTTGGAATTACAAGCACTTATTTTTAGAATAAAACAAATTGTTTGACTTCTAAAAAAATATTATAATCTTAGAGTGAAAAACCAAAATGCTCTTTAAAACACGTCATGCTCTAAATGTTACTAAGAGATAAGTTCAATAAAATGAAAGTAGTGAAAATATATAAAAAGAAATGTTTAAAGTAAAGTAGAAGAATTTTGTGTCAAAAATTAAGATGCCAAATTTTAATGGCAAATATCAAATGTCAAAATGTCATAAAATATTAAAGAATCTTAAAAAAATATGAAATATGACAAAAGAACATTAAAAAGATAACGTTCATGAAATGACGGAAAATATCAAAATACTAAGAAAATTTTGACTTTTTCTCATATTTTTTGTTTTCTTTTTCTTTTTTTTATTTCTGCTTTTTGTCAGATCTAACTGGCCATGAATAAAGACAGAGAGTTTTAATGAGTGTAAATTCTTCGCACGTGTCATTAAATGGAATATTTTAGAAACTCGTTTTCATGAAAATTTTAGATCAAAGCTTCATCGAATCTTCAACATTAATATATTTAAATATGCTTCTTCATATTTTGAATTTATTTTTAATAGCAAATATAGTTTGATGAGGTTTATTTTGTTACAGTGCTTGTAGAGTAAAAATTTATTCCTGTTTAATCATCCATCATGTTCAAAGAAGCATGAAAGTAATCCAGATAGTTCTAATTTAATCTTACGCTTTGATCTTAAATGTTTCTCGTTGGATCAATTGAGAGAGTTATTTTAAGATCGCGGTCTTGTTTGTGATCTAATGCAATTATGTTATGACATTTGTTTATTAGAATTATAAATTCCAGTTTCATTTTTACTTTTAAGAAAATCATTAAATTCTCAACAGGAAATACAAAATTTATCGATGTGTCTATGAATACATCAAAGAATTTTTACGCTTTAAATTTTTCGTTTTTCTAACTATTTTTCCCATTTGAATTTCAAAGTTTTTAATTTTCCAAATTTCAAATATTCTTATACCATAGCAAAACTTCAACTTTCTGCTTACAATTTCAAATTTTGCATTATTATATTATTTTGCAATATTTCAATGTCGAATTCCAAAATTTCATTTTTTTTTTATTTTTTATAATATTTTTCTATTTATTTATTTTCGAGTTTTCATTTTTTCGAATACATATAAAATTTTTCATTTATATCGAATATTTGTTGCAATTGGCAACACTGCCTAAGATGCGCATCAAATTTTGTCTATAGATTTAAAAAAAAATTTGAATCTTCTATGATGGTCAAGACTTCCCGTCCGTGTGTACACCATCCATATAGAAAACCGGGCGCATAAAGATGGGTCCGGTCATACATCCGTCCTCCTCGCACACTAAACCGCGAACATATGTCCTCTCTTTGTCGGATGTCGGCATTTTCCCTCAGTAGATCTAATAATGATTATATGGCATAACTTCGGGCGGGCGGTCACTTCTAGGAAGACCCATAATGGAGAGCTTTATAATGTTGAGTTTGTGGAGAGTTCAGGTGAAGGGAAGAGAGGAGGCTAATAACAGAGCGGCCCCGATGAAGGCGCCTGGGCCTTTATGATTGCCCCCCTCGGGGGTCTTGTATTACATCTCGCATACACACATCGTCTCAACGGCAAGAGCGCGCGCTCACCTACTTAATGTACCTACCGGATTCCCATCTTACATCATCAGCAACTCGAAATTTATGTTGTCCTGAATCAGTTCATCAGGAAACAGTAATCTTAAACAGTAGGGGTAGTTTCTAACAGGTAGATACCATGAACAAAAATCGGCACATGTAAAATAAATAAAAAATTTATTTTTTTTCAAAAAATTTCCCAAAAAAAATAATAATAATAAAAAACATTCAAAACAACAGAAAATACAAAAACTGATTTTTTTTTAATTGATAATAATAGAAAAACATGTTAATTCAAAAAATTGATAAGTCGAGAAATAATTTTAATTTTTTAATTTTGTGTGTGTGTGTGTGTGTGTGTTTCATCCTTAATTATTTTTAAATTTTGAGAAGCAGAAAGTACATCCTGCTATTTAATTTCAATTCTACGATCGTGTGAAATAATTATTGGTAACACTGGGTATGAGCGTATCGTTAGCATTAGCAGAAAATCCAAATTGTAAATTGCAAAATAGAAATTGAAATTCTGAGAAGGCATTATTATACCCAATAAGTAATTATCCAAATTAAAATGACTAATGTCTGTGTATCGAATCGATCATAAAAGTGTGAAGATGAAAAAGGTGATTTAACCTCCCTCCAGTATATAATTTTTTTATAGAAATTTTCAAATTTGATGCGCCGGCAGATTTATGAATAGGTGGAACTAATTAGCCGTCATAAAAACCGGCACGGATGGGACGAGTTGAAGCGACCAGAAGAAAGAGAAATGTTTTTTTTTTTTGTTGGGTGGAACGAAACGCGCGCGGTTTTATTATAAAAACGTCCCGGAATCATTGCCGAGGCATTATCCCTGTCCGATTTGAATCTTCGAGTGAATCTCGCTCTAGCTCGCGCGCGCATTCATCATCTTGTCATTGCGTAACGGTAAAAATGGATAATTGCTAACGGCATCCGTGAAATTAGTTATGCGATTTGAGTGCACAATTTTACGCCAGGAATATAATCTTCTATGTTCAACGACAGCACAATTCGCTATTACTGACGAACTAAATAAATTTAAATGCACCATTCAAAACGATTGTTATTCTTAAAATGATTTGCACCAAATAAGATGAATCTACTAATATTCTGTACGTTTACGAGAGTAACAATTAAGTATTCTTAAGAGCATTACCAAGAGATAAAATGAAATTTTGGCATATGATGTAGATTGCTTGCCGCTACCTTGATTCTAAAATATTCATCCATCTTTTTCCTTCGACGTTAAATAAACAATAAAGTTGAAAAAATGTTCAGAATTCTCTCCTCTCAAAAATGGCATCTTGTAAGCTTCAATTTTCTGAATCGTTTTTCCGGAAACACGGAAAAACTTTACGAACCAATAATACACATAAGTATTGTCCAAAACTTAGAAATTACAAGAAAGTTTGATGTTTAGCATGTGAACATTTTGATATTTAACACTTCATAATGTTCAAATTTAAAAAATTGATTAAAATCTTTTTTACAAATAAATAGTTTTAAATTTACATGTTTTCTTCTTTTATTACAGTTGCAAGAATATGCAGGGATAATATACCACAACTGTTCGTCCTCTCTTCGACTCTTCGTGTGTTCGGTGCATGTGCCGTTATGTACGGAACATGTTTCAATAGTTCCGCCTTGTAGACCACTATGTGAAGAAGTACGAAGAAATTGTTTCCCAATATTGGAAAAAGCTGGATTCGAATGGCCAGAAAGATTTAATTGCTCAAGGTTGGTATTATTTCATTTAATTATTATTGTTTTTGTCCAGAGAAACATTTCATTCTTAACTGTTTTCAGATCAATGTTTCATCTTCATTTTTTTTTTACAAATTCTTTTAATTTTCTTCCATTTTTTCTATTTTCTTTTAATTACTTTTATTTAATTTCTTCAAATTTTCATAATATTTCTCTTGAAAACTTTCTCCAATTCTCTTAAAATATCTCAGAAATGTTTTTAAATGTTCTTCAAGTTTTTTTTTTTAAATTCTTCCTAATATTCACCTCAATCTTTTTAAGTTTTTTCTTCATTTATTTTTCTTTAAATATTCTTAGTTTCTTCGTTTCTTCTTAAAAGACAGGAAAATCGCATAATGAAAAATGAAAAAAGATCTAAAAGTAAAAATTGAAGAATTTAAAAAATTTTAGAAATTTGGAATTTCGAATATTTGATAATTTGATATTTTGTTACCTAACATTTTAATATTTTTCTCTTCTTCAGATTTCCGGAACCTCCAGATCTATGTATGCAAAAACCGCCAGAAGATGAATTTTCTCATACTTCAGAAAATAGATTACTGTCAAATGCAGATATCAAAAAAGCTGAAGAAAAATTTTTGAGTAGGTGTCCACCAAATAGAATGGAAATTGGAGGAGGATGTTCAAAACCTTGCACATTAACTTTAAAATATGTCAAAGAAGATCAAATCATTTTTGAAGTAAGTTTTAGATTTAGAATATGTACATTTTAATTTAATATCTAAAGATAATAAACCTTATCTTAACAATTGCAACATTTTCTTTGGAAAGTTGTGGAAATATTAATTTTCTATGAAAAATCGCAATTTTCCAATAAAAAATGCATTTTCCTTGTAAAATCGCATTTTCCTTTATTAATATTAATTTTCTATGAAAAATCGCAATTTTCCAATAAAAAATGCATTTTCCTTGTAAAATCGCATTTTCCTTTATTAATTTCTGTTGTGCGCTATTTTTACACGCACATTTTTTTTTCTTTCAATTAACTTTTTTTTTTTGTTGCAGGTATGGATCATTGTTTGGTCAATAATATCGTTAATTGTCGTTATTTTTGCATTGTTGACATTTATAATACAACCAAAAAGATTTCGATGGCCCGCACGTCCGATTCTGTATTTGTTAATCTGTGGTTTTGTAATCAGTTTTACTCATTTCATCAGATGGGCAGGTGGATCATTAACTTGTTCAGGTAATTAAAAAGGAAACTCATTTACTAATTAATTTGCAAAGCTTGAAAGAATAA
Source organism: Coproporus ventriculus (assembly GCA_027574865.2). Lineage (NCBI taxonomy): Eukaryota > Metazoa > Arthropoda > Insecta > Coleoptera > Staphylinidae > Coproporus > Coproporus ventriculus. The sequence continues at coordinate 17,547 of JAODAH020030167.1, forward strand.
TTTAATTTATACGTAATATACAGTGTTGTAATCTGAAAATATTTAAGCGGGACAACTTTAGAAAGTGTAGGGAATACGAGACAAAATATAGTCAAAATGTCAAATATTAAAAATTCAAATGTCAAAATATGAAAACATAAAAAAGATAAATGTCAAGACGTTAAAATTTCAATACTTTTAATTTTGATTGTTTTTTAATACAAAATTTTGGAAATTTCAGATCTTTGAAATTTTGATTTTGGCAAAATTTGAGATTTTATATATTTTTGATTTATTATTTTTTTAATTTACATTATTTCCAATTTTTCCATTCCCTCACTTTTTAAATTTTTCGAATTTTCCTTTTTTAGATTATTTTAAAATTTTTCTTTTGTAAATATTTAGATTTTCCACTTTTTGAAACTTTTCCATTATAATTTTCAAGTTTTTTGGATTGTTCGGTGTCTTTAAATTTTCTAATTATTAAATTTTAAGAAACATCTGTCCTTGCAAAAATAATGACGGGTAAAAGGATTATTCTCATATCAAAACTGTAAAAATTCGCTAAAACATTAAAAAAAACCAAAATTTCTTTAAAAATGCGAAATAACATAAAAAATGCTACAATTACAAAAAAAATTGACAAAAACCGTCAAAAAGTGCCAAAATATCTGAAAATCCAAAGCTTTGTTTACAATTTTATGTTTTTTCACTTCCCATTGGTTCAAAATTTAATTTTTTGTTTATATATATTTTTTATCCTTTATTTATCTAAGTTGCTGCATTTTGAATTATTTTCCTTTTTTGAATAGTCTTTCTTTTAACTTTTTCATAATGACTTTGAATTGGCGCGTAAATTAATTTAAATTTTTATTCAAAACATTTACATTTTTGTCTTCGAGTAAAACATCAATTACTCGGTCGTAGCGTAGCCGTGCCTTACTTGGATTATATTTTATGACATAACATAATATCCTAATCAATTTGGTACTAATTGGTACGTTTTATTGAAGTCAGGTAGTACAAAACAAAAAATATCTGCAGTAGTGGCGGTAACACTGAATGTAAATATGGTTGCATATGTTACATGTTTAAAGACGCGACTGTTCTCGCTAAAAGAAATATTCCCGCCTTTTTTACAGGTTCCCTCTAGATTTAAGACATTTAAGTTATCAATTTGATGATCAGCATATACAATATACAATTGTATTGTAACGTTTCCGGGGTTCGACTCTGGCTGTGAATAATTTTTAATTTATTTAAACTAAAAATTTTATTCTGAACTAGGATTTTACAACTAAAATAACAGATACTATTAATATTATAATTTATATTGACGGATCAACAGTATTTATTTCTTACGGAGATTTATATTACGCGCACTATTTTTGACAAAAAAACTGCCCAGCGCTTGTGCTTCTTCCTATTTATACATTCCTGGAAGCATCTAGAAACTTCTTGCCTAGAAATTGTCGAATATTTCCGTGCTTCGAATTAGGTTTGGTTACCTATAGGTTCGCTACAGTATAATAAATTAAGCGTTTTCTTAAAAATTGTACCTGTAGCAACCAACTTCTTTTCTTACTTCATTTAACAATTTTTTTTTAAACAATTTAATAAGTAAAGGCGAGAACATTTTATCTAACGGTTAAGGGAAATTCCCAATAATTCCCGATACTTCTCGGGAGTGCTGAGTACGAGAAAAAGTCCTGGGGATTGATTTGCTTCTCATGTTTAATATACGGTAAGGTGGGGTAAGATCGGACCGGTTTTTGCAAAGTTCCACTTTTAACACATTTATTTTTGTCATTTTTTAAATATTTAACATATATTGTTATGAACGCAAAGAAGAGTTAATACTCTATAATTTGTATTGGAAATTTTCATTTACACAGAAAATTGTAACAAACTGTACCCACTGCGAACTTGCCCGGCATTCGAAGCAAATTCGCAAAAGGTTATTTGAGTAGCCTAGTTACAAACCCGGATATCTGACATTTTTTCATAATTTGAGGTGATGATTAATTCTTAT
>JAODAH020030230.1:0-50241 GCA_027574865.2 Coproporus ventriculus
AATATGTATCAAACGTGGATAGATCAATTGAATTAAAGTTTTTTTCCAAAATGTCATTTAATTTTTGCAACGCATTTTCCGAATTCGGGAGTAATACTAATGCCGCTTTTTCCCGTACGGCATCCAATTCTTCTTTCTGTTCGCTGTTATCAAACATGTATGTTGAATTTATAGTTACTGAAATCTTATCTTGATTTTTGTATTGCTTCTACCATTTTCATATTAACCCGAACTCGTGGATTAGGAAACAGCCAATTTGGCAACATATTTAATAATTTAATAATTCGTGGACGTTGGGTAAACTGATTGCCCATATTTTTTTTTAATGTACAAGATAAAAATTATGTAAAAATTCACAAATTATTTTTGATTTTTCGTAAATAATTAAAAGAAGCGAAGGATATTCAATAGTTTTTTATATACCATGGCATTAAAATGGCATTTTTTATTACGAGTATGGAGTTTATTTTCGGAGGCAAAGTCCGAGGAGACTAACCATGCGAGTAATAAAAAATCATTTGATGAATAAAATCTAAAATTGGCAATGAAGTAACTTTATAATTATGTATATTTTTCAATTTTTTGTTTTAGTTTTGGGACAATGGAGTTATTTGAAACGCGGGAACTGTTCAAAAATCTTCGCGCTTTCATTATTTTAAATTATTCTTTAAAATTCTTGCTGCGTTCTATATTAGAATCTGCTATACAATCAAAATTAATTTCTTCCTTCACGTTTCATTGATTCGAGAATAAATTTCTTCTAAGGTCCCAATATTTGTTAAATATATAAAAATAATAAAATAGGAGAGCAAAAATAGCTTGGGCTCATGAATGAGGTTTTACAAATCAAAAAAGCAAGAGAAGAATTTGCAAATACCTCGTTAGAATGTAAACAATGTCGTTATAATTATGAAGTTTGTTATACCAGTTAAATGTGCCTTGTTGTACATTTAAATTTAAAATAAAAAATTTAAATATTTATTCTTTTCTTATTTCTAAATATGTCAAGAGAGGATAATGTTGTTCATTTATATCTCTTCATTTAAATTTAATAATATTAATATTCTAGAAAAGAGAAAGGTTTCAACAAAATATTTTACAATTTAGAAGAACAAATTAAACTACAAAAAAATGAAGAAATTCATAATTTTAAAAGAAGATGTTAATATCATTTTTCTCTTCGCGAAATAATGACACATTTAAGTCAAAATAACACAATGTACGAGAATCAAGAGACGACCTGTAGGAACAGACGAATCTATATTATGTAAGACAGCCAGGCGGCTCTGAAGGCTCTGCAGAGTCAGAAGACTTCATCCAAACTGATAATGGAATGTTTCGAGACATTCAATGACCTGGCCAGACAGAACAAAGTCACCCTTGGCTGGACTCCAGGTCACTCTGGCATTGAAGGAAAAGTAAAAGCTGATGAGCCAGCAAGGCAGGAAGCCTCTATGCCATTCATAGTATCAGATTCTGCCTAAAACAAGAAATAGCTTCAAGATATTTTTTCTTCACTAATAGATTAAATTAAAAAAATAAACGTAACCGAAACGTGTTGGGTAATTAAAAAACAAATTTTATTGTAGTCCTAAAAACTAAAAAAATCAGGAGTTGTCTCCACTATACTTCCCGTACATTACTTTGGGAAATTAATAGGCTCTCGGACGTAGTCGTATTCGCAACAAATTAAGTAAAAAGACAATTTTAGGCAAAACCGGAAGCGGGATCTGGCCCAAAAACTATCCAGTTCTTCACATAGTGGTTTCGAACTTACTTCGTTTGGCCTTTAGAGCGATCACAAGAAAAAAAATAGGTTTTTGTAATTTTCGCCAAAACCGGAAATGCAATTTAGCGGAAAATGTATGCAGATCTAAGTCTCATGGTAGTAATACATTATATATTATAAAGGAAAACGTGGGTGTTTTGGAGAGAAACGCGAAGAGAAAAATAAAAATAATTGAGACTAGAACGAACATTATGACATTATTAAAACAATTTTATTTAGATGGACCTGTCCAAATGTAAATTTAACCTAATTTCATGCTATCACAAAATTATATTTCACTATAGAAATTGAAAATAAGCTTTTTGATATTTAAATATGCAGCAGAATATACAGCCCAATCAATTATCCATGTTGCTTTGTAAGAAATCGAATCGAAGAACGTTCAAATTTCAGATTTTCTTTCTTTAAGTTATCTAAATTAATTTTAAATCGGGCTTCAAGTGGAAGTTTGTTTTGATTCAAATTGTCTTTTGTAAATATTGAGAGGAATCTTGGGATATGTTCGGTTGCAAAAAAGTCTAATGTAGCTGATTTAATTTGATCGTGCTTCTTTTTATCTTTAGAGTTATTGATATTTTCATAGAATTTGAAGTTTTTATATCAGGTTTGAAAAAATGTAACGTAAAAAGTCGAAATTCGGAAATTAAATTTTGATTGAAAATTTTCAATTTATTAGATAATAGGTACATAAAAATTCTTATTAAACTTTAGTAATATCCACCTGATCTAAAATGCATGCTACTATAATTTTCGCATTAATAACATTATTAATGAAATCATCTCAAGTATATTATTAGAAAACTTTAAAATTATAATTACTTCCTGGCTAAAACTAAATACAGTTACTTATCTATAATCTAAAACACAACTTTGGTGTGAATTGCCTCTAGTCATACTTAAAAGAACTAATAATAATTTATGCAAATTTTCTCTATATTTCAAAATTAAGTGTGTACCTTTTTCCAATCTATCTCCTATAAAAATTAACAATAAAAACAAAAATTTTGCATTTTGCTTCATTTAATTATTCAACATTCAGATGTTGGTTTAGTAGATTTTATAAATATAATAAAATTATTTTATAGGTCGATATTTTAGAAAACCATTCGCGATTAGTTCTGTTTAAATGTCAATTAAGACGTTATATGGAAACATTTAATGTTTGGCGTGTATTTTATTAATTCAATTTATTTTATATGATCTGTCCAAAGTGCAGATTCACAAAGTGTGTTAATAACGAGCGATCATTTATTTATATGGGCACGATTCTTGTATTATAAAGATCATGGTTGAATTTTCTTATTGGCCATTTTATATTCAACTGGAAATTTATGGTATGTTAATCTTTTGCTTTACTTCTTGCATTTAAAGATTCGAGTCTATAAAATTCCAGTTATGATAATGGTAAAGTGTAAAAAGTTTGTTTTTAAAGTAAAATATTTTATTTAAGAATATAAAAAAGTTTCTTAATAACCACGGAAATAGAAAATTTGAAACATTAGGAAATGGAAAATACAAAAATTGCAAAAAATTAAAAGTTCAAAAATTTCAAACTGAAAAATTAGAAAAATCGAAAAATTCATAAAATCAAATCTCTCGATCTGAGGGCCCAAGAGAGGAAAGCCGTAAGTTCGAGTCTAACCAAGATTGGATTAATTCTAGGAGTAAATTCAGTTTTTAAATAATTTTTCCCTTCCTATCTCTTTTGCAGTAGATGTTTGTCTTATTGCCGATCGGTAAGGATCTTCGTTTTCTAAAAATCGTTGTATAATATTCTTTTTCGTTCTTTCATTCTCTTTCCAAGCTTCTTCAAAATCCATTTTAAAAATTTGCCTGGAATTAGACAGACCCTATTTTACTTTACTCAATGAAGCTCAAGTGTCTAGTACAATGCAGTTTTACAGCAGGGTGCAATTAAGGGTTCTAAAAATATAATTATTTTATGGAATGGAATCGAATAACTTGTTCTTCTTTTTTTGTGTAAATCTAGGTTTTGTAATAAAATGACAAAAATGTGTTACAACAAGATAAGAAAACAATTCTTATCCTTATTCCTTTGTACAGTGCACCATTTCGTTAATGAATATTCTCATTATTTCCATTTTGACGTACCTAATTTAATTATCTAAAAATATTTTTGTTTAGAAATTTTACTACTTTGAAATTCAAATGGCAATTATCTTTTTAAATAATGCATGTGTGTATTATTTACCACAAAGTCGAATAATTAAATTAGTTAAAAGTTTTAAGTGAAGGTGTAATACGCTTTAAATTATTATTATACTTTTTTCTAGAGGTCGCACTTAGAAAATTATTGGCGTATGTGAATCTATTTGGAAAAATATCATACATATAGTTTGATGATAATAATCGCTTCTACCATCTGGTAAATGATAAGGTTTTGCATTTTTTTAATAGACTTATATTTGCATATTTTGACAATTAATTACATTTTGGGAAGTCTAAGGAATCTATAGTTTATTATTCTCTTTTAATAAGCAAAATTATTGAGATCACATGATACATAAGATGAAGACCTATACAAGGGTTGTTTATATTTGTGCGCTTTGGTATTCGGAACCAGTATGAGAATATGAGATACTGTTATAAAAGCACATTTCAAATTACTTAGGAATAATTGTACTAATCAGGTGCAAAAATTATTGCCCTTTCAAATATTACTGATAATAGAGAGAGAGAAAAAGAGGGAGATGATGTTGAGAGAATTTGGATTGTCGTCTTGTTGTCTTTATATTGTATAGATCCTTTGTGTAAAAAATACATAAAAAATATTATCATGCAAAAATGTAGTTTTCAGATTTTAACTAAAAAATAAAAATAAACAAAATGAAAACATTTACATTATTATTAGTTTTAAATATTTTAATGGGTCGACATAAATTGAAAATTAGCATGTTGATTATAAAGATAAAAAAAGTATTTTATAGATTCAAATATCTTTAGAAATGATTATTACTGTTAACAAATAAATTTTACACCTTCATTTATTCATCATACAAACATACCAAACATACGTGTACCATAAATCGATTTCTCAATTTTAGATACATTTTAAGTAAGGAAGCCCTTTTTCAAAGCAATTTAAAATCCAAAATATTTTTATTAGTTCCCATTTGTAATTCAAATTTAGTGCATTACTTTAACTGTAACTAACAAGATAATTCCAAAATTTCATTAACTATTTTGAATAATGAATAAACTATTTTTCGAATCAATATATATCACTGCTTTGGCATAAATTGTGTTATATTTATCGCGTAGTTATAATCCTCGTACAATTATATAATTGAAATCAAAAGGTTTGAATTTATATACTGAGTAGTTTAATTTAGAAATATGTTAAATTAGTAATTGATTCTAAAATAAATTTAAATCTCTAAAATGTAATTTTGCAATAAATCAAGTTTTATGATATTTAAACGTAGATATATTTATCTATACTTTAAAAATTTACTGTTGTTTAAAGAGTATTAAAAAACAAATACAATAAAAAAAGACTGGAATTGCATCTTAAAACATAAACAACTAGATCTTGGAGATCATATAAACCGATCGATATAATTAATCTACTGATTTTGAGGTGTGTATGTCAGATTCAAACAATTTTAAACCGCATCTAGTAAAATAGTATCTTCTCTGTGATTGATTATCGCACATAGAATTTTTTGGGTCTCCAGCTGATTGTGCAGTAACGGAAATAGTCTGGAATCAATTCAATTATAGGTATAGGCTGGCAAAAAGTTACCAAGTGTGTTGGCATTACTTATTACTAAATATCATGGCGGCTAGATCTATCAAAAGTTGAAAACAAACATAAGCAATACTTGTTGTTTATTATTAGGTGATTGAAAATGTAACTACCTCTTTCGAAATAAGAATTTGTTTTTGAATAGTTTGTAAAATATGCATTAAATATGTACGTATTTGTTTGATGGAGTCATTGACCTAAACTGAACCTATGTATGACTTAAAATACCTTAACTTCAGTTTAAATTTTAAACCGTACGATTGTTGGCGCAAACAATGTTGTGAATCATTCGGCGTGAAACTGTATTGCAAGAGCTTGCATTTTGTAGGGCAAGGTGATAGTCAAAATTCATACGCGTGCTCCCAAAAATGCCAGTTTCAGGCCTAATGATTCAAACAGCTATTATAAGGACGAAAATTGAAATATTTGGACCGTTTATTGATTTTATTGGATATTTTGTAAAATATTGCACAGTATTTTATTACGCGAAATGTAACTCTTATTATGATTTTCGTTGAATATTTAAATTATTTTTAGGGGGGTGTATAAGTTTTCATTTTGACATATAAAATGTCTCTATTCGATTATAACAATACTTTATCATTCATGTGTTAGTGCAGATTGCTAGCAAAGTATCTGCTTGTCTTTGGATGGTCGAAGGTGCTATCAAGCGACTGATGTCATCGGCCGTTGCAATCAGTAGTCGTAAAAAGACACATGTGTCATGTTCCATAAGCAACCATGTATCTCTGGACAGCAACGATAAGCCAAGGTTCGAATTGAGGCAAATAGACTTGCGCATCTTGAATTACAGGGTGATATGACTCAGTTCCTGCGTCATGTGGCGCTGCAAGACGCAGTCAACGAGTTGCAGTTCTCGCCATGGTTTTTAAGCTGCTATTATGGAAGAAAAATTAATTGAATATGTGAAGTACAAAAATTGCTTTATGATACAAATAAGATAAATAGTCCCTATCACATGCGTACAGAACTGTAAATGAAGATGTGTCCTTTTATGTAAGCACTTTTCCATTCTTTATTTTTCATTTTATTCCCAAACTGATCATCAGAATCCGACTCAGAATTAAAGTCCACAAATTTAATTGTTTTTCTACATAACACAACATAATCATTTGGAGATGCCTGCAAGTGAAAACTCCGTATTAAATTACGTTTCGTGGATTCTAGCAAGTTTTCCTGCACCGCCACACTCACGTTACCTTGCGACAACTTACCTCACGTCACATCTCAACTTGTGATTTGCTTAAGCCAAAGTGCATTAGAGGCCGACAATACTTTACAGTGCACGTGTTAGTACACTTATACTAACGAAATTTAATGGAAGCCATTTTGTGAAATTGGGTAGGCGATAAATTTAAATATGCAACAAATTACATTTTGCCAATATCAAACCATTTAAGGCAGATTTAATGCATGAACAACGAATCAGATCTAAGTAATAATTTAATCAGCAATGTTCTGTTTTTATATCTCTACTAAATATGAACCATTACAGAATGAAAGTTTGAAAAAAATTATAAATTGAAAGTTTTATTGGCCATAATAAAAATTCACTGACAATCTGTAAAGGTGAAAATAATAATTGTGTAGATATTAACCATATTTTTGCATCACTATCCTGCCATAATTGACATATAACCAGATCCATCAGTATTGCCAGGTGTTAAACTAATGAATAAATAAATAACTAAAAAATTGCTCATTTTACATACACAGAATTATTTAAATAAATTATTTTTGTATAAAAGAAATATATTCAGAAATAAGCAATTTATTAAATCATTAAAGCATTAAGGAATAGCGTAATTAACAAAGCTGCATGAAAAAGTGTTAAACATTGGCAGGTGCTTGAATTGAGCCATTTTTTAACCAACAGTAATTAGCAGTTAATTTTAAAAACGAAGCAAATACGAGTAATCACTGGATTTTTTCTATCAGAGAAAATAACCCGTTTTTCGTATTTTAAAATATTAATTATTTTTAATACGCGTTCTTGAAAAATAATTATATAATTGGAGGAATGTGGGGCGATTTTTTTACACAAATGCATCTTTTTAGTTGGTAAAAGACACAATTTATGAAGAATAATTAAAATCATAATACTAAATCTAAAGTAACTACATTTTTTTTTTAAAGAAAAAACAAAATATAACCAGGTATTAAAATGAACATAAAACAATCATAGATTTAATATTTTAAAAATCAATTTATTTGTAGACTTGAGAATAAAATTCTTAACGATAGGATAATTAAGTTATGGAAGGTATTATTATGAAATTTAAATGTATTTAAACATAATGTTGTTTATAAGTAAACGAAGAATTTTATATACTTACCTACTTATCTAAAAAAAAAGAAAAATCTAAATTATGGCATATTTTAATATTCTTATAATGTATGAAACAAACTTGAAAATGTAGTTGAATACACGGAATATACTTCCAAGCAAACTCCAGCTGCATTGCTTCTATTTCCAGGAGAAGATTTACTGTCATTGAGCTATTTTACTTGAGAATTCGACAAAAAACCTAGAGTTTAAACTTTTTTTTCTTCGATTCCAACACGGAGACTGCGGAAGATTTTGAAATTGAGTTTTCTTTCCCAAAAAGGACCATAGTATGTCGTAGATGTTATCGTTATTCTCAGCTCAGACATAAATCCACTCTTAAAATATAAAGAAAAATTGACTTAACTCATTCATCCCATATACCTTTATAGTAAAATTTCATCATATAGTTTCAAAAATTTACCTTCAAACACATTTATTTATCGAAAAAGAAAATCTGGTAGAAGTTTATATTTTTATAATTAATACTTTGATTTTAATAACATCAACAAACAATTTTTTTGAAAGCTTTTTAATTGTTGTAAAAATAATGATGTCTATTAAATGTAATGAAATATTTAAATATAATTACAGTAAAAACTTGCAGTACACATATTTTAATTTATTTAATTTAAATGATTAAGGAAATAAAATGTAAAAAGTACACATGTACCGATATTAAGAAATAGCGCAATTAATTAAGAAATGAGAGAGTAAGCGAAACAAGTTAATATAGATAAGTGGTGCGCTTATAATAAAACGGAAAATAAATATAGTATATAATAATTTTTAAATGTAATAATCGCAGGCATGCATATAAAAGGAGATAAGAACATAATAAAGTAGTTATGATAAAACAATAATTAATACTTAACGTATGTTTTATGTAAATGGGCCCTATATAATCGCGCCCACTCATAATATGACCAAATGAAATAAATTATTCGAAAAATATCTATCGGGACAAACAAACACAAGTTAATTAGCCGTAATTAGTGTCGATAAACTTTTCACTTATCTAATGAATTACTTACATTACCACTGCGCCTCTATAGGAAAATTGCAATTAACATTAAAATTATTTACATCGACATATGCCTCTTTATCAACTTGCAGTTAATTTATTCCGTTTTTTTTACGATAGGTTAATTGCAACTCAGCGAAAATTTTATTAATCTATAATTGGCCGGGTTCATGCTATGCACACAACAATACTAATCAACACTTATTGTACAATCCGTGTGTGGAGGGAAAATGAAAGAGGGACATTTACCTTAAACTTATTGAATATTTATTTATTCCACCCTTTTGTAAATTTACTAATTATTTTTTCTTTTTTTGTGCAGCGTTAATGAGGTTTAAAGTAATTACGTCAGTGGAGGAAGTTTGCGAGTTCATGCGAAATTTCATATTCGGTTGGTGCTGATAAGGGTTTTTTAAACAAAGGAAGAAGTTTAAAGACTCATGGATAGTGAGTGCGTGGAAATGGATTTGAGCACTAGGCCGCGCGAACTGCCTCCTCAGGAAAGTTGTAAAATGCGAGTCGCCAAATCTGTTTTTTCGATACGCAGTCTTGTTGATTTAGGAGAAAACAATGAGAAGATGGAAGATATCAATAATATGCATATTAAAGGTATGTAAGACAATTTATATATTATATCATCAATAATTAAGCCCGTTCAAAAATTGAATCAAATAATACAATTTAATCAGGTCTACCTAATGCCTCTGTAACTACTAATATTTTGATTAAAATTACTTGCAAATAAATATCTGTTCAATGTTATTTCAATTCATTTTATCTCAACTTCTCTACAATTTGATTCAAATAGTTCCTTGAAATTTTGTCTAACTGCTTATTTTGCCAATTTAGTAATGCGAAGTTTCAGTTTCTCAAAAATCTTATTGTTTTACCTCAAAAATTAAAACTACTTGATTTGAAACTAAATCTCGAAAACCGTTCAAAAAATTTTGATATTTTGAACATAAATATGATTTTAATAATAATATAAAATGCACATAGCAAATTAATCACTAATTAAATGCAAAATTGGAGAAAATTTTAAAGAGTAATTAGAGAAATATGATTAATCTAATAAATATTAGTTGGTCTCGTTTCTTAAAAAGTTTTTTTTATTACTTGACATTGTTCCTTGTATTTATTGAACAATAAAAAAAAACTTTAATATCAAAACACGTTTACTATAAACTTCAAAAATTTTTTAAAGAAGAAGAAGAAAAATACAATGGTTGATCAGTTTACTAAAACAGAATTTTTTTTATAAGAAAATCAAAACAGGAAAAATGAAACTTAAATAAGGAAATATAATAATTTTATGGAAAGTTTGTCAAAATTGAATGACTAAAATGGTACAAAGCCATTATGTACTTGTATAGAATTAGGTGGGATGTAAACAAAATTGCAACAAAGAAAAGTTTAAAAATTACTGGTTTTTCGAGTTGTATCCAATCAATATTTGAATTGATTATCAAATTATGTCAAGGATAAAAAATCATGCATTATACCAATTATCCAGAAGTTTTCAAATATGTAATTAAAATTTTATAAGAAGTCATGATATAAATGAAATAAATTTCGATTTTCTTGAAGTAAATTTTAATTATCTTCTCTTTTTTATTATTTATGTGGGTGAAAATTACCATAAAACATGACTCGGTAAGTAATCGATGAGTAATTTATGTGTCGGTCGGTAATGAAATTAAAATTTGCAATAATCAAGTATTCCTTGCAACTTGGAAAATTGGAAATTCAAATTAAGCAATTAGGAGTTTTTTTGGGTTATGCTAGATAGTGCTTTATTTATAATCAAAGTAATTAAAAAAGTAATTATAAAAGTTCTTACTAATGCTTATTTAGATTTATTTAAAATTAATAAAAATGATAAATAAGGAAAATTTGTTAAAAATAATTCTCAAAGAGAGAAATAAATTGCTGAAGTAAAAATATATAAATTTAGTTTCGATATACAAATTGATTTATAAACTTTTCTTTTACAAATATGCAGAGTATATGGTCATCAATCCAGCAACACCACATAATTCATATTTCCTCAATTTTACAGTAGAGCAAGAAAACTACTTTCGAGGAGAGGTCCACTTTATTGTGGAATATATTGGCATTTCTTTAAAAATAAACTAATACAACGATTCCTTGCAAGCAGTAACCTTAGAAAATTAATTAAGTATCGTGGAATTTTCAGAAAATCTGCTAAGTCCAAAAATTTTAAGGATAAATATCAGTTTGTCATGGTTATTGCTGACAATCACGTTGAAAAATCAAACGGACCTATCCGGCCCGTTCCTTTTCGTCCCGTCCCGTCCCTTCCCGACCCTTTCCGTCCCGTCCCGACTCGTCGCATCCCGTCCCGTCCCGTCCAGTCCCATCCCATCCTGTCCCGTCGCATAAAAACTCGCGCGCCACCTATCGTAGGTTGCCAGAAACCTTCGCGGGAATATACTCAACAACTTCCCAAAGTTTCATAGCGATCAGATGAATAGTGTAGTAATGCATAATGGAAAAACAAACATACATTCATTTTTATATATATAGAAGAAGAAGATAAATAGATAAGGTGGTTATAAAACGCTTAGGTGGCTATGAAAACAACCTTAAAAAATCTCAAACGACCTTAAACAGCCTCAAACAACCTTTAGCAAACTCAAACAAACTCAGACAACTTCAAACAATCTCAACCAATCTCAGACAATTTTAGCAACCTTAAACTACCTTCATTTTTGACATTTTAACTTTTGACATTTACATTTTTGACATTTCACTTTCACAATCTCACTTTTGATATTTTCACTTTTGACATTTCACTTTTCACATTTTTTTGATTTCTTAAGATTTTTTTTAAATTTTTTCGCTTTTTTTTCGATTTTTTGAGAATTTTAAAGTTTTTCCCTTTTTCTCGAATTCTTAAGTTTTTTTTTTGATTTCTTAAATTTTAGGATAGGTTATGTCATAATTTATGTTTCCATCAATTTGCCAACTGTAGTCAATTAAAAAAATACTTTGCAAATGAAGTTACCTTATTTTTATCCCTTTAGGGAAAGGGGCGCAGAATATTTTATAGTCCTTCCCGTGAAACTCCTGAGCACATAGTAACAAACCTAATAACAATTGGATGAATGGTTTGGCCGCGCATAAAATACGAACAAACATACACAAATTAATTTTTATATATAAGATTGAATTATTAAATACATTTTTCAATGTGATAGTTAAAACCATGACAAACTGATATTTATCTATGACATTTTTGGACAAAATTTTCTGAAAATTCCCAAGAACTTTTTGAAAGAACGCTGTTTTGAAGTAAAATAGGAAAATTATACCGGCAGACAAAGAAAAATCATGTACAGTAGACTTCACCGCGTAGACCATATGCTTTTTTGGTCCCTGAATCCGAATTCGCATGCTGTTTAACCTCATCATGTCACCGACTATTCCTAACCTCAAAAAATCGCCAAAAAATGGAACATTTCGCTTATTTCATATAGTACAAAGAATCATACCAGTAAATAAAGAATGAGATTGTGATTTTTTTCGTTTTGGAATTAGATCTCCACCCAGAGTGAACCCTATAACCAATTGACCCTATAGGAAAAACCTAAATAAGGAGATGCCTAGTTTAAATAAGTATATTCGATTATTCATAAGTGTTCTTTTAACATTACCAGAGAAAACACCTAAATTGTAATACGTTTACTTGAGTTGCGATTTATAATGAAACAATATAAAATAAAATTGTTATTATTACTCAAAATATTTTAATATACGTATTAGTATTTCTTAATTGTTGAATTATATAAAATAAACGCACTGTTTCGTGTTACACGCCTGTTTACATTTGAAATCAATATTATTTTTATTTTAGTAATTCAAACAAACCATAACAGTTTGATGTTTGAATAAGGTAAACGCAATACCCTTCAACAAAAAAGAAACAATTATTTGTAACAATACCAATTACCATTCAACTAATAAATAATAAAAAAAACAATAATAATAACCTTTCATGTAAGGAATTGTTTAATGGTTTTAAATAAAAAATAATTTGTTAATATTGTATACTTTACATGATAAGCTTAAGTAATTAATCATCCATTAATTGAACAAAAGATAATAACGAAAAACAACATGTTAATAAGTACGGGTATTTTACAGTTGCTAATGCATGATTTGTAAAAAAAATTAAACAATATTACAAAGAAGAAGAAAAGATTATTATTTTTACTAAATAGAATTCTTATTTTCATATTTTTATATTCAAATTTGTAGTTTGTGAAAAAAATAAATTAGAAAATAGAACAGTACAAAAGGAAAAAATAGAAAACACTAAAATTCCAAAAGACGATTATATGAGGGTGATCAAAAAAATCCGAACTGAAAACACGCGGCTGGTGTAGTAGAGACTAGTAGAGAATGTAGTGTTGTTTTCCTCAATTTTTCTCTTTCATTACTTGCAAAATTGTTATAGCAGATTTATGAGTCTGTTTAAAATTTTGTTTTCTGCTTGAAAAATTGGCAACAGAAGCTTATCAATTGTTTCAATAAGCATTTAAGAAGGACCCTATGAATCGCATACAAGTTTTTGAGTAGTTTGAGCGCTTCAGAAGTGGTGAGATGAGTCTTGAAGATCATGCTCGCTCTGTACGTCCTTTAAAAAAAAGACATTGCAAAAATTTGCCAAAAGATTAACGACGATCATTGTTTCACAATCATCGTAGTTTAAGAATAGGCAGAAGTGAATTGAAGGTTGTTTCGACGGATTTTGACTGAAGATTTGCAAATAAGAAGCGTTATCGATAAGTTTCTTCTTCGTCTGTTCGAACAAGATGACACATGGTCTTGTCTATGAACTCGAACCATTATTTGACCTCTTAGGGGTGGACCTTTCAGAATTGCCAGATTAGTCCCATGCGTTTTGTTCACAAGAATAAAGAAAAATCTGAAAGGGAAGCGATTTGATGATGTATATGTTGTAAAAACACCTTCGGAGGGGGAACTGAGCCGTATTAATACTGAAGAGTTCCAGAGCTTCACACAGTAGGACCGAAGATTGGACAAGTGCATTGTATTTAACGGAGAGTTCTTTGAAGGAGATTGAAATAAAATAATGAAAAAATTAATTTTTTGGAATAAAAATAATTATTTTTCTGGGTCTCCCCTCAGTATATCAAATATTTAAAACATGTGAACCCAAAATGATTTATCGAAGTTCTATCGGAAAATCTTTCAAATAAAAGTTTTCAACAAATTTCTGTAAAATCATCTCTACGACATTTTTTTTTCTTTAGAGGACAATTAGGAAAATAATGGGAAGGATAATTGAGGGACAAACAAACTTCGCTGATTATAATTTTTTATGTGCCAAAAACCACCCTTAGTTCCAAATTTCAAAAATGTCAGAATCCCGTTTCCTTTTTTCTATTAGCACATATTACTTTTAGTTTAGACAATTCCATGTATAAACATAGTTTATACATGACTGAATGATATATAATAAAAATAGTAGCATTAAATGATAAAATTGTATATTATTAGGACATAATTCTAAATATCAAAAAGAAATAACAATTATTTTAAGAACAAATAGGTACTTTATCAACGTTAATTGTTAAAGATAACCGTCAGAAAACGGAATTGCTCATGTAAATGCATAACTGGAGGTCTAATCGAGTATACACCTAATAAATTAGATAAAGAGTTACATAGGGGCTTGAAATTTTTTTTTTACAATAAGGGACGCACATCAATTAAATTTTCATAAAATAACAATTAACGATGACAAAATAAAATAAATAAATTTGATGTATATTATTATCTCTGTATACAACCATTAACTACTTTTGATGTTTGAAATAGTGCTTGATACCGATAAGTAAAATAGTCAGTTTATAGCCTCATTACACCCCGACTTACTCATAATTAGTTAGTTCATTTAGAAAAAAAAAGAACGTTTTAAAAAGATAAATATTTATAAAGGTAACAATTATTAATTGTGAAGATTCACGCATGGAGTGGTTTGTAAATGTAAAGTGAAGGGGTCTCAAGTTGTTATTATTGGTCGCAATTAGAAGCTTTGTGGTTATTATATTGAATTTACAATGCATCATGCTATTTGCACTGTTACTGCATTTCCCTATTGAACTTTCGTTAATATCGTGGATAACGAGTGAATAGCTCTTTAGCGTGAGAGCTGCACTGTGCGTGATTCTACTAATTGTAAACATTAATTTTATCAAAACTACTAATAAGTTATTGGATTATTGCGATGTGCCGCAATGACCTAGTATTCGATTTGTTGCTTATTTTGCTAATTCTTGCAGAATCACGACTTGTTATTGATTATCTGGTTAATGCAGACTTCTGCATCTAAAACAGGATCGATTGATATTATTTACTTTTCTAGTAATTGCATTCATTTATTTTAATGAATACTTCCTAAATATGAGTATGAAGAGTATTAATTCGTTACGGTTATTATAACTAAATTATTAAATTTATAAATTTGTGCATACAAGGACTACAAATATTTGCTTGATGTATCTATTTGAATTGTAAAAGAAGAACGGTATTAAATATAATAAAATGCAATTTGTTTAAAAAAAGGTTGTTCAGGGTGAAACATTTATTAATTCATGCATAAAAAGTAAATAATAAAATTATATCTCCTTGACTGTGGCAGTGCTTTTTCGAGCATGAAATTGCATTAGCAACAGAAAGCTAATCGTTCGTGAAATATGTTTTCGTAAAGGGCCACTCTATCAAAAAATTTCAATTAGTATCGATTCTACCAAAACATGATTCCTCAACTTTTCTACATCCTGTCCCAAAAACAAACACAATCTTAACTTCAATTGATGAGAATAGGAAATGTTTCCATTTGATTTGATTTCCATTGTCTTTATTTGATACGCTCTAAACACTTTAAATGAAATCGGTTCATTTGTAGAAGTCATTGCTAGAGATAATTTAATATAACCCCATAGAATTCCTTTATTCTTATTTGTTTACGAGTCAGCAGATTTAGAAAAGACATTCAACCGAAACGATTCTATCTCACAAAAATTAACAGTAGATATATTAAAAAAAAGGTTGAAGGAACGAACAGACCATTTCCGTTTTATGAAACTTTAAAAAATTCAGTGATTAATGAAGAACGAAAGAAACGGAAAAGATTTGTACGCTCGGTTTATGGAAATACGAAGGACTTGACAAGCGTTAAATTACAATTTTATTTTTAATTAAAATTTTCATGAAGTAAATAAATATTTGATGGAATTAAATTAAAATTTATATGTACACTTACATACAATATTAGAATATAGAAACTTATAATGCTAGTATTAATATTATTAACGATTAAAAAGAATAATAGGTAATTAGTCATATTAAATACAAAAATTTTTCTTTTCTTTCTTTATTCATTGTACTAAAAGGGGGTCGGTTTATAAATTTAATTTTTACTGAAAACAATAAAGCCAATATTTGAGAAATACGAAAACTTTAACAAAGATTGTCAAAACGTTCCTAATTTTGTCTTATTTTATACATCCTAAGATTTAAAAAAAATGTTGAAATAAATCCAGAAAATAAAATGTTAAACTATTTAAAACAAAAAATTAATTATTTACGAGTAGCTAATTTTAGGGAACTAAAAGATACTTAGCGAAGAATAGAAAAGTGTGAAGAACTGTAACCTATCTATCATTTTTGGATTGTTTAAAAAATGATAATGATGATGAAGAAATAATTGAATTGATTCATGCATGCTATTAATAATGTCATGACAAAATCATGCACGCAACAAATATTCCTATTGTCTAGTATGCAAGGTGGGGAAAAAGGCCAAATATGTAAAAATTTTACATAAGGTTGGCCATTTTCAACTATGTACTTTTCATTTCAAAAATGTCTTCTAGGGTTTTTTTTGGAGCACTGATTACAAATCCAGTATCGAATGTCTTGAAAAGACATCCCAAGATCGGAAAATCGAAAAAATTTGACTTTTTTTCATTGACTAAATTTTCACGATTTTCTGGAGGTTCTCCATTCTCTGGTTGAGTTTTCTGGGTAACTGATCTCGGATTCGTGATCAGCGACTCAAAAAACCCTTAGAAGACAATTTTGAAGTGAAAAGTAGGGGAGACCGGGACATGTTTTCCCATTTTGAGTATTTTGCTCTGTCTAGCATTGTTATGCAGGTCTGATAAAAATAGAGCCGCAACATTTTGTGGGTAAATAAGTATATTTTTATAACATAATATAATTGGAAAGTCGTCCCTGCAATGAATAAAACAACATATTCTAAAATGTTAATTTTGGGAAAACTTGCCCCGTATATGATCTAGTTGTACCAACAAGGAAATAAAAAAACTCTTTCAGAAAAATGATTTTGTGCCTTTTGCTAATTTTGACTTTTGTCTAATTAGATTTTCGATTTGAAACACTGTGTGTTATAAATTTAATATCAGTTAATAAAACAAAAATAAAAAATCGGAAATCTGAATAGTGATTTAATGATGAAAGCAAAAACATCTGTGGTTTTCTATTAGAAATATAGCAGAATCTTATTTTATACGAAAGGTTTTTTTTTATAAATCTCATCTAATGTGTTTAGACCACCATCTATGTTTCTTCATAGAAATTAATTTGTCTCAATTAAAATTCTAATTTCGTGTTCTTGTTTCCCAGGTGAGTAATTACATTCCAATTGCGACCTCCTAGGTTTACATTGTGAGTATCAACCATGTATTCTATTTAAGAGTAAGTTAAAAACTAAACACGTGCCCATTATTTATCATCTTTAATCGAAATAATTTCCCACTTGTCTATTTATAGTCAATATAAATTTATTAGTACGTACAAAATGGTGATCGATTAAGTTTTATGCCTCGGATGAAAAGAAAAATTACCATTAAGATGGCATTCAATCATTGGTGGATTTCAATGGGAATTTATCTTGATGAACGGGCCAAGTTGATTGACCAGTCCATTCCCTCTAGCGACCATTTCCTCAATATAATCACTAATTTAAATTAAAAACTATAAAAAGCGTGTGTTTATTTTTATGGTATCAAATAAAAATTGAAAATGATTAGCTTGGGTGGGTTTAAGGTACTTTTTATGTTTTATTAAGCAGGAAGGGACATCTATCGATCAAACAAATTTTCAGTAGAACATAGATTATTCATATTTTTTATGATTCAATCAAATTCTTAGGTTGTAACTCGTCAGCTGGAAACAGATTATTGCGAAATTCGAGCATATTTCGAAGATATATCAATAAACAATAAAAAATGTAGTTATTAAAATGAATTGTTTAATATTTTAATTTCTTTGGTTTTTCAAAAGTAATGATAATGAAATTCTGATATAAATGGTTTGATTTATGTAGTCTGCACTTAATAATTAATTAAACTGAGTGCTTAGATCCTATTGATAGGAAGGTGAATTTTAAAAAGTGGTCTAATGTATGTAATACATAAAGGAAGGAAAAAATCTATTTTTAATATAATAAATCGATGTAATACAAATTTATTAATTACCAATTTATCACTTTATAACAATATCCATATCAGTTTGACATGTTAAAATAATTTATTAATATACTTTTTAAATAATAAGTTTTGACAAGGAATGTAACGATTATTGCTATTAATATTTTTATTTGTGAAAATATTGCGTATATGTTAATTAGTATATCATCCTAATGATATTAAAATTGCGTAAATTTTAAATAATTATTATTTTGAAGAAATAATATCTATTGGCCGAATATTTTAAAATATTTGGCTGCTTCATAAACATTTAATAAATCATTTGAAAATAAAACTTTCCAAGTAAGGGCCGAGAGCCGGCTTATAAAGTAAAAGTATTTACTTGCGAAGTAAATAAATTTATTCGCGTATATTGCCAAACGAAAATATGTTTTTCTGCAATGCAACAGATGTAAAAAATTAAACGTGCTGAACGCAATCATTTAAAAATTCAACTAAAAATAATATATTTGTATTATATAAAAAATTTGTGTTTATGAAATTTTGTCGTTATCACATGGGTTTATTCAAATCTTCTAGAAATCAGGAGATGAACAATTGGACGATTTTCCAAAGTTCAAATTGAAGTAAAATTTCGCAGTTTCTATTTCATCATCTTATTTTCTCTTTTTGAAACAGTATAAAATATCAAATAAAATTTGTAATGACTCAGCACTTCAACAAAAGGTAAAACAGAGGACAATTATGGATACATCCCTACATGGAAATGAACGTTAATTGCAAATTATTTGTAGTGGCCGAAGAATAGCATAAATTAGATTCTTATTGTATGTTATATTTTTTCTGAAATCACCAACTCATTCATTTAAGCAATCGAATCGGTAGTTTAAAGAAGGAAACAAGGTTCAAAAAATCAAAATTTGAATATCCGCGGTAACCTATTGTTGAAAAGAGGGCTTATAACCTGAGAGAAAAGAAGGTATCAAAGACCAACGTCGTTATAAGTAATACTTGCTCATAAGTAACCATAAGTTGGGAGAAGGAAACGAGTCAGGTCTTTGTTCCCTTCTTCAAGGTGATTATTTCTCTGATATTCTAATAGGCATCGATGTTCTGGCAATTTATTGATTTATTTGTTTTTTTCTTTCTTGATAAATGATTCAGAGAGAACTGAAAACGTTACTGCAAAACATAACTAAGAAACTTAAAAGAGGAGTTCATAATCCTTTAAACCATGAAGCACAAAAAAAGATTATGTGAGTACAAGAACCGGAAAAACTGTACCAGCTAGAACTTTGATAATTAATTGCCTCTGTACTGATAAATACACACAACAGGATACTTTTTTGATGCCTCCTCCATTGCGTAAAAGAGCAATGTCAGCCACTAAATCTACTATTACAGACTCAATCACGCGCTAATCGATATATGATCGATAAGTGAAGAGCTTGAGACAAAAAATTAAACCGCTGCACCTCTTCCACAATGCAAAGCGAGTCGTAGTAGCAGGAAATATGGTTCATCTACCGGATATAAAAGAAATTTACAATAAGCAAGAAGAAGTGGTACTACTGTGCTGTACGAAACTCGAAGTTGGAGGCATTGAACATAGTCGAAGTATGTGCAAAACCTCCTCTTGTTGAAGATTTATGTGATTTCTTATTTGAGAAAAGTTTGGCTCTATGTATTTTATGTGCATGACCTTAAGAAATCTTAAATGCAGCTGAGTTCTTTGACTATCTATAAAGTGGAGGCTAAGCCAGAACCAGATGAAGTGGCCAGTTTGATTTAGCTAAAAATATAGAAAATGAGTCCAGAACTCAAGGAGTTTTATGTTTCTAGCTATGCTTGTGGAGACCAAAACCGAAAGAATGCAATAGTGTGACATTTATTATAATAAAATGCCTTTTCTTTGGTGGATTTTCAAATAAAAGTTATACCTTCCTAGTAAAAAGAGAACATGTTATGAAAACTACAATGTTGCCTCGGAAACAAGATGGAAGCAAATAGTGCAGTCAGCCAAGACCCACCCCGGGTTGTAGAGCTAACAGAAGAAGAAGAAGAATCAATAATACACAACGCTTTCAGGCACATTGCATGTTGACGCCGATTTCGGTTTATTTTACTGACGACTTTTCTCATTTTTCTGCGGCTTTGATATTTTAAACAATAAAATAATTTATTATTATTACCAATGCCTGGTCCTGTAGAGTTGCAGTGTTCAACATAATCAAAAGGCAAAATCAATTTGTAATTAAAATTTTGTTTTATTACCTAACAAAAACGTTACAAATATAATAAAATTGCAATTAAAATAAATCATTCACGTTCTTGTAATTTTTAAATAAAAAAAAATTGAAGAGCACTTTTAGGTTAGGTTATGGTAAATATTTACAAAAATTTTAACTTTGCGATAGATACTGTGTAATGATTTAACTCAGTTAATAAAGGGAAACAAAATACATTTTTTTACATTACCAGGTAAATCTATATGTTCGTAAAACTAATCTATAGATATTATATAATTTGTTCTTAACTTAATTTATAAATTAGTTAACTAGCGTTATAGGGAAAAGTTTTATGAATGTAAATGGGAGTTTTGTTTTTTATTTGTGAAAGTGTAAGGAAGTTCGAGTTATTTTAAAATGTTAGTTAGATTTTTTCCGACTGCATCTCTGAATCTACCGTTGGAATTCCAAGTACAATTAAAACGAAATACAGAAAGAAAAGAAAATGAGTAAAGTTGCAACTGGCACCTTTCTACATCACAGTTTAATATCATCCCATTACCGAGCGGAATACAATAATTATAAAATAAAAAGACTACAAAAGGAACTAAGTATGTAATAATGAAATATATAATGAGTGGTATATAGTGTAGATCCAATATATGTGTGTGGATGTATAAAAAGGAATGGTTTAATTACATGCTGAGAGCATGTCGACGCGCCAGCGCTACAAAGTACCGAAGCGCCAACCAACAAGCTGTTATTTTGGTTTATTGTTATAATCTTTTATTTTATTTTACAAGTTGGTTAGCTTAATTGGCCATATAAAGTCATTATTGTGTGATTAACATTGATTAAAGTTCCATGTAAAATTTATTAATTTTATATCATCGTAAAAATCGTCAAGTCGGAACGCGACTTAATGCAATTTGTGTAAATAAAGGTTCAACTTCTACCCGACTCATCGTTATAAATAAGGGAGTTATTTTATTTATAATGGCCGCCAATTAATTGGCAGAGGTTCAAATAAACTCGACTTACACAATCATCATTTACAGAGAATATTGTGAGAAGAATTGGGTAAAAATTTATTTTTATTTTTATCACCAAAATAATATTTTCAATGCACAATATAAAATATTCCAAATGATATTACTGGACTTATTGAATAAATTAAAAAAAATAATCTGTATAAGATCATAGCATTCTATAAACCGTTAAAAATGGTTTCTGAATCATTGAAATTTTATAAAAGGTAACGGAGTTGTAGCGTTTCTCATAAGACAGCTTGTATTGTTGATCTTTGGGCAACTGCTGATCTTTTACTTAACTCTATCTGTATTGGATGGCGTAGATGTTACATCATAGCTTAATTAATTCTACCATTTAAGGGTAATTTTTTCATATAACTTTTTGTGTTATTGAAATTAAATTTTATTTCGGGGCATTTTCTTTTTTTTCGAATATCATCAAATTATCTAAAAATAATATATTGTGATCACATCCATTTTTTTCAATTAAAAAAGTCGTTGTTTAATCGATATTTGGGATAAGTTAATAGATTGATTTCAATGCAGAAATAAAAAAAGCAAAATTTTGTGAATCTTATAAAATGTTATATGGACTTTATAAGTTTTGACATATTAAAAATCAATTTTTTTCTATTAATTTGATTTGTATGTATAATTTCATGCGAGTCATTCTTTGAAATGATAAAAAAAGGAGAAACACCATAAATCCAACTTAACAATTTACCTCAAGAGGAAATAACAAGATCCAATCAAATAACTTTACTAGTTAGAAGATTAATTAATTAAACATCCAGCAAAGAAGAAAATTGAATGAAATAAAAAATACTGACGCAACATGAAAGAGCAATGAAATGATTATCTCCAGCATAACTTGCAAAAAATCTAAGTTTAAATAAGGTAAAATTCAATTTATTACAAAATTAATGTAAGTATGATGTATGAATAAAACATTAAAATTTATTAATGTTACTATTTGCGAATCGAAATGGAATTAGCAATTTAATTGTAAATGTGTATGAAATTAATGAAGATGATTAGAAATCTAATTAGAAACTAACTGCATAAGAATATTAAAAGGTTAAGTATGATGAACGTGCCAGTCCAACAATTTCCAAAAAATTAAAGATAAATCATTTATTTTATGAGTTTCCTTAAAATCTCATATGTATATCATTAACCTTGTCAATCAGTTAAGTATTGTGCCTTGTGGGGCCGATGCCTCTTCTTCCTATTTTTTTAAATTATTAATCAAAGAGTATTTTATATTCTTTAATAAATCAATATGTGAATTATATAAAAAACAATACTGCATGCGTGTTATATTCCAAGATGGTGATCGCGCGCGCTTGTTCCCCTTTTGTTTTCTTCGCCGCCGACCAATCCTGAACTAATTGGCGTCTCGCCCTTGGCGCTTTTTATTTCTTCTCCTTGATTAGAATTTATTACCGACGTTTCGCGTTTTAATTCGACGTCCACTTTAAATTAACTTTATTATTTAGTTAAGTAAACTGAAATCTTTCTCTTTCTTGCATCCGTAAGGCTTATTATAATAGAAATAATATAAAGTGATAGCGAATTATTGCTTTATCTCTGAAACTGCAAGAAAACAAGAGTAATAATAATTTTACGCGTTTGATATATTTTCCGGGCAAATAATCTATGACAGATAATCTTTGAAATATTTTATCAATCCTTATAAAACTATAAAAAATAAAAAACACATATTAATTAAATTAAATTTGTAATTACATTTATAAAAACATAAATTGGGAATTTGCTCAATTATAATGTTCTCTCAGAGTCCTTGATACAGTAAATGTTTTTTTCTAAATAAATTTATAATTTCTTTTTGGGCTTGTTATCCTTTATCCTGTAGTCAATCAAAAACTGCACATATTTCATTTTACTAACAAATTATTACTTCATATTTATTTATACCTATTTTTAAATTTACATTTGCTTAATTTATCTTCGGGTAGTAACCAGTTGAGAATGCGATTATTTATATAGTATTGTCAGAATGAGTTGAAGTGTTTGTAAAATGATTTTTCTGCGAAATTTATGAAATCGAGATAAGTGGGCATCAGTAGAAAATTAGTTTAATTTTTCGAAGTAGCGATAAATAATGTGGTTATTTTATTTGTTTTTGTTTTCCTTCTCTTTAAACTTAATTTCGTTACTACAGTACAATGTATAAATCCCAAGAACAATTCTGATAATATGTGTAAATATCAGTGAAAAGAAATAAGTATATAAGTAAGTTATAAGTAGGGCCCCCCCAGGCATAAAGTATAAAAAAACATTTCCATTTTGTTGGCAAAAGTACGTTTTACTTTGTAAGTGTGCAGATTATAAAACCTATATTAAGAGTAATAAAATAAAATCTGCTCACCGTAAATAACAATTAAAAGAGTTGGAAAAAGCGGCATGGATCGTAAAACAGAATAAAGGGGAACAATAACTGATCGGGAGATAGAATGCGTTAATGAAAAGGCATAAACTTAATTAAGCCTAATATGAAAATGGCGCTTCGCATAAATATTGTTAAAGGGGTATTTCATTGCCCACATCATCCGCTGTAAAACCGTAATAAACTTCAGTTAAAGGTGAGGAAATTTCAAAAGCCGCAAAGCGGAATTTATCGACCAGAGACAATTATCGGATAATTGTATTTACATCTAGTATAAACTACAATTATTCTTCTTGTATCTACTAAATTTATTAGTAATTTGCTTTATTTCACATTAATGCTACCTTTATTTAAGGCGATTTATTTTCTTAACCTCTCAAAGACCTTAGCAGTAAATAAGTTTGGACTATATTATTCTAATAATAATCAATTGACAATGCAATACTTCATTTAAAACAATTTCTGACCAATTAAAGCTGTAAAAACGAAATTATTTTTAATATAGCATTACTACCTTATTATTTTAGTAATGGCGTTGGAAATTTTAGAGTTTCAATGAAAAAAAAAAAAAAGCAACTTTGATAAAAATATTTAAAGCCATCAATTTTATACTGTTACAGTCTACCTATTGCTTGTATTTTCTTTTAAGTAACATATTAACCGAGTTCAAAATCGAAATTTTGACTTGGCTGGTATAATTGGAGCCCTGATTAAGATTCGACACGTCACAACCTGCATTATTCATTCAAATATTTTATGTGAATAATGTTAAAATATCTGAATGGGAAGTACTAGAAAATTCAATTTCCCGTCGTAAATTTTTAAAATATTCTCTATACGCAAAAATAAACTTTGTTTTTTTTTATGAAAAATTTACATAATGGAAAATTTTGCGCAAGTAAGTTGTTGAAAGGAATGGATGGTATGATAAATTGAAAAACGACTCAGTTCCTGGAATTCACGCAAATAACAGTAATTCTATTTACAGAAATATCTAAATTCCAAATAATTATAATAGGAAAATTTTTAAATATAAAATGCGCTGTATTCAAACTTTATAATTATAATTACGTATTTGTCTATTTATTTGCTCATCATTTACATATATATCGGAAAAGAAAAATATTTATAGGTAATAATTCTATAAAACTATAAGTAAATGTTAGTTTTATCAAAGACAAATATAATCTTCATCCTTCAATTTGCTTCTCGTGCTTCTATCTGCAAATCCAAATTCCACCATTTTCCCTTGTAATTTGAATTTTTATTTAGTCCATGAGCTACCAATTAACCGGTTCCTTATTTCAACATTGTAGTAGATATTTCTGCAGACATATTCATTTTATTCAACGTACCCTTTTTTCATACATTTTTGTATCTTCTTCAATTAAATAATTTAAACATTTAATATTTTATTACTTCTGACTCAATAGACCGGAAAGTATTAATTTTATTTCATCCAGAATGAAATAACTATATAGCAAATTTTCATGATAATTTTCATTCAGTTTTGAATTTTTAAATTTCAAGTTATTTCACTTCAAATCTTCCCCTCTTTTATAATAATCTGTATTGGCAAGTTGACACTAACTCGGCCTAAATTATGTATGTTGATTAATCTTGTATACTGGATCTGCGCTCACAAATTCTACCAAACCTACCTGATGTTAAAATAATATAACAAAACATTTTCTACATAAAACTATAAATAAAAAAATAACTTTCAACATGTTTGGAATTTGAAAAATTAAGAATAATTTTCGTTATGTATTTATTTTCATCCTATAATACTATTGTGCTAGTAAAAGGGTATAAATAAAATTTCTCAACTAGGTAAGTTTTAATTTCCAGATTAAATTTATTAGAAACCACGATTAATTATCATTCAATAAAATCCTTCACAACTATTTATGTACTACAAAAATGTTAATACCCATGTGAAATGAAAGTTTGTAATATACCTATCTAACTGTCGGTAATTAATTTATCTAAAATGCAGTAGATTCTCTTCCAAACCCACAAACCTCTTAATTACCACACAATAGACTCAGTAAAACTTTAATTAAGAACGAATTTATTGTACAATAATGAAGTGAGGAACTTGCATATTTACTATTTTATTGGTTAATTATACTTACAGCAATTTCTTAATCAACATATACAACAAAAATTCCCAGTTGTAAAGCAATTTACACTTGCAAAAATTAACCAGTATAACCGTTACAAAAATAAACTTAGTTTGATATACGCTGTTGCACAGGCTGTATAGTAATTTGAAAAATAATAACAAATAGTTAGATGAAATTCCTAATTAATTAAAGTATTAAATAACATCTTACAAAATTACTAATATCAAAATATTAAAAAGAAACGTCCAAAATTGGATCGCAATATTATTTGAAATAAATCATAAATTTATTGCCTACAGTTTCTAAAAAAAGGATTGCATAGCTTGTGCTTAAATCTTACGAATAGCTTAATTATATTCAAATAATATTGTTGCTACAATTGTTTGTATCAGAAATTAGGGTTTGTTAATTTTAGATGTGCAAAGGAGCATAAGTTACATTTGTCAATCCAAGTACGCTCTTGTGCTTTTGTTCTGTAAAATTCATTGATCTACATTGGTAGATTTTATGACTTAATATACCTTAAATCCAGTTTACACTCTAATATGTGATTGCTGGATTTACAAAATTTTGTTAATATATTCGGCCTTTTTTTTCAGCTTACAGACTGGACTATTATGGTTATTAAATATTTCTAAACTAGGTTTTAGTAGTTCAATAAGTATGCCTTCAAGACCATAGCTTTTATTATTTTTCATTCCTTCACAGCTTTTCTTATTTCATCAATCACTATATCGTCTACCTTTTCCATCAAATCTTAACGTAAACCAATCGCTGACATATACTGGGTTCACAATTCCTGGAAAAATGTGCCCATAAGACATTGTACATTGTTTTACAGACGTATTTTTATATCCGATCGTTTTGTCGATTACGATGTACTTCAATTGATGCAGATTTATTATTATTATCCTATAATGCACTGATTTAAGTTGCCGATAAAAGAATCAATTCAAAATTTTTTCCTACCTCTTTGATGAACTTTGATAAAATGTCTTCTTACGTTTATTTTTTATTTCTTTACATACTAATTTACACCTGTTTAACCATTGAATATATGATACATTTTGCTTTGTTGAAATGATGTGAATTTTAGGTCGTTAGTTGATATAAAAATTCAAAATATTAAAATGTATTTGTAAATAAGATTTATGTATTACATTAAATTTCAGCAATTACAAGCGGCAATACCTAACAATTTAAACAGGTTGTCTTAATAATTAATATAATAATTTTTTACTATAAATTAAGACATAAAAATGATTATGTTGAAGGATTGTTTGCAAGTTATTTTATTTGTGGTCGTTGAATTAAAGTACCGACTATAAGGTGATAGTAATTCTTTTGTGTTGCTTTTTTTACTGGACTTTAAGTATAAGTAACACTTTGTTTTCCCAAGCATATTTACGATTATTATACTTAGTAATTTCAGATAAATGTTAATTTTGGACGTAAGTGATAATAAATTATATGGCATGCTTTTATGAACTCATTAAATTATCCCGACTTGTCTCAATAAACAAATAAATATTTTATTTTTTATTTTTCAGGCAAAATTTCTTATCTCTTGATTGTTATTAGTGCTTTAATTTTAATAATAAATTGTATCCAGCTACATTTTAGGAAACTAAACTGTTTAAAAATTTACGATGAGTGGAATATATACACATAGAATTCAAAAATACAGAGGATTGTAAAGAAATAATATGGAAATTAAACGTTGTTATGTATATGAAAGCATTCATCAATGAAGGCTAAGTACAAAGTTAGGCCGTGGTTATTGGGTTTAAAAATAAAATATTATATTTTTTATACGTTATAAATTTTAATAGCAATACATATTTGCATCATTAGACTGATCTTTCTATTAGACGGAAGTTTCGGCCTACAAAATACGAGCTCTCGCGAAACAGTTTCAGGTCGTATGATTAACAAAAGTTTTAGGTCCACAATCATAATTAAAAATTTAAACCGAATTTAAGGTATTTTAAGCCATAAAAAATTTCAGTGGAGATCAATGACCCCATCAAACAAATACTTACATATGTAACATTTTTTAAACTATTCAAAAACAAATTCTTATTTTAATATCAGTAGTTACATTTTCAATTAATAATAAACTACGAGGATGGTAAATTGTTTGAAAAATAATGTCGTTTGTGTTTATTTATAAATTTTGATAGATCTAGCCGCTATGATACTTAGTGATATAAATAAGTAATATCAGCACAGTTTGTAACTTTTTGCGGGCATAGATCTGTAATAGAATTGTTCCCGGGCGATTTATGATACTGCAAAAGCACTGATTCTAGCCGGAACCCTAAAAAATACAAATAGATTTATAACAATAAATTTTCGTATATAAATAATAAGAATATCTGCATATAGACAATTTTAAAAAGTAATTATCAGAAGCATATAAACGGTTGGTTCACGTGTACAGAATTGCTAAAAGGAATTTTTTAAATTCAGATACTTGGCATAATTTTTTAGAACAATGGAAAAATGGATAACAAACTCAATACAACGATTATTTGAATTTATTTAACAAATTACAATAATTATTAAATACCAGACATTTTTCAAATTTTTATAAACTAAGTAAATTCTGTTGGTACTAACGAAACAGAGTAATTTTATTACTTTTTTCATATATTTTATTGAATTAATTAAAAAACTGTTTTAGAAGACAATAAAATAAAGTTTTTCCAACTTTTCAAATTTTTTAATTTCTTTTGAATCGTGAAAATTGTTTCTGGAGTTCAAAGCCGGTATTTTAAAAGCACAGTTTTCACAGATTTATGTTTAAATAGTTAAATTATTTAGAAATTTGTTTGAAAAAATTAGTCGAGGGGCTCTTTAAAGTCACCAAGAGTGGACAAATTAGTGTTTTTAACATCTAAAATGAAGAACTCAACAATTTTAATGAAAAATGCAAATACCCATAATGTGTTCCCTTTCATTATCAAGTATACCATATAATTATATGGCACAAGTCTTTTTCAGAATAAAATTTTCTTTGAAAATCAGTTTTTTTTTTAATTTTCCTGGAAGTGGCGTGCATTTTTGGACCTCTAGACCAGTTTCTTTTTGGATTCTTCTTGAAATTTCGCTTTATTGAAACACTCGCTCCCTTCGGTCGCTCGTGTTTCAAAACGCTCATGCCTGAAAAATTTTCCCACGCGAGTATTGTTCAAAGCTTTTTGTAAAGAGCAAATATAAAAATTCTATTATAAGTAGTCATCTTTGTTAAAATGAAATAAGGAATATAATTGGAAATAAAAAAATAAAAATAATTTATATTTATTTAAAAGATATATTTTAAATAATTTCTTTGACAATTTAAATGTTTAATTTTATAAGATTAAATTAATACTTACATAAAAATATTTACGATATGTTACTGACATTTCAGGGTAATGTTTACATGTCGTAAATTTGCTAGTGACCCATAGATGGCTTCAAAATTTATGTTCATTATGGCAAATAAAAATTTAAGCGGCATCGGATATCCTGGAAAAATTCACATGCTTTTAAAAAAGAAACGAGTTTTTTTATTTTTTATTTACAAATTAGAGGCATTGTAGTAGCTCTTTTTTAAGATAATTTCTAATTTTTAAGAAGTCAGTCTTTTGTAACATGGAATGTCCATAAGAAATTTGAGCCAAATCGAAGATTTACGACCGTCAAGTTTTTCGTTTTGTCGTGGATTGCCCCCATATTGAATATTATTTACTTTTTCATTAAGAATCTTTTCTAATAACCTAATCGAAACATCTAAAATTAAAAATGAGGATGGTTGTAATTTTTAATAAAAGTATAAGATAATAAAAAAGAAAAATGAATAGATGGTACTTTTTAGTTAATAATGTGATTATGAGTGAATAAGAAAAATATTAATGAATTCTTAGTTCATCAATATAATTTATACATAGTACCTTGAGTAGGACAACAAAGAACATAATTAAATGTTGCTTATTCATTCCAAACACTTACACAATTAAAGTCGTTAACGATAATAAAAAAGTAACCGTAGAACGGCGTGCTGTAGGTATTTTATTGGCTGTACAAACACATGTTTGGTTCCGCTGACAATTTTATGGTTTTAATTTATTTTAGGGTTTGTTATAATAGTATTATTAGTGACACAGGGTTTAGTAATAAATAAGGAAATTGGATTATTAGCGGCATGTGATTGGGGGCTAACAAGCCGACTATAACACGGCCCAGGTATATAGGGTTGTTTGCTTTTTATACGGTCCATAATTAGAGGGGGTTGATAGTTTATTCATGCACTGAACTCATTATACTTGATTAAACTCCATTTGTGAAATCAATAATGGATTTGTGTAGCCGGCACGGGACCGCCTTGATTTAACATTTTTAGAGCTTTACGAAGGACTAATTATTTAGCTTAAAATTTTTGATAAGTACATCCCCTTTATATCTTTGGATAGAAGCCATTTCTGTTATATCTAAAGCAGTTCCTTTTATAATGTAAAAGGTGGTCAGTCTGAGTGATAAGTAGGCACGCGACAAAAGTTGATCCTATTATCCGACCTCTTCACCGTCTCTTGATGCCACTTAAGCTTTTGTCATTAAACAGTCTCCTGAATACAATCCTTCCATCTTCTTTCAATCCGTTCGGATACATTCAAATTGCATCTCTATCTAATTTATAGCTTTCTATACAGATTATTGGATGCTTTATCGGAGTGATGTAAATGTATATGTTGTTGATATGTAAATTCCATCCGCTAAAAGTGGCATTTACATTTGGATTCTTTGAATTGTTCTATATTTACTCATCATATAAAAAATATGTTTGGGTCCTCTTGTATTATTATCGTTTCCTCTTTTTTATGTAAATATATTATGATTGAAATTGATCATAAAGCTATATGTCTTTATATTATATGTATCAAGAATTAATCTTAATTTATTAAGTGAAAATAGCATTAATAAAATATTTACTAGGCGATAAGTAAAATTAGGTAAAAATCTATCTATTTTTGGGTGGTCTATAATATTAAATTTAAAATTTGTTGACTCTTATTTATTTGTTTCTTTTTATTTCAGAAGCCAATAAAAACGACTGGCGGTACAAATTAGGTAAAATTTCTTTTTGTTTATTACTGCACATTTAAAATTCAATTTTTATTAACTATGTACAGTTTTGTTATTTTACAAGGAAGTTGTTTGTGTGGGATCTAACTTAAATGAAATGAGAAAGGTTTCCGGAGGAAGTTCGGTATTTTATTGGATATTGTGTGACAAATGAAAATAATTTTCAAAATAAAATTAGATAAAAACAAATTAATTATTTACACATTTATCAAACGATACATCAAATCATTAAGAAATATTTTTCTTAATTAATTGTTATGGGGTATTACGGCATCGGGATTTAAATTTAGAAAATATTTATTTTTCAGTCAACATTTTGCTTTTATAGAATTAAAGCTTTCATCAGGTTGTGAGGAGGAAATAAAATAATAAATCTAAAATACCTTTACAAAACCAAAAATTATACATAAATATATATAAGATATAAGTATAAGAATTACTAATTAGTTACCTTAGAAAAGAAATTCTTAAAATGATATCCACAATATCTATCTAAAGAGCAAAAAGGATAGTAATCACAGAATGCAATGGCAGGGCTGTATGGGGGATGTGGTAGCACATTCAATAATTTTTGCCTAATTATCAATGAAGCGCCGCCATGATGAAATATGTCACCTCCACAATTTACCAGTTCCAGGCGTTTCTACCAATAAATCATTTAACTAGGTTAATTTCTCACAATATACTTATGAATTAATTGTTTTGTTAAGTGCAAGCAATTAAAAATACAGGGCGTTCCACGACTCGACCGACAAACTTAGTCCATACATTTCAGGGGTCTTTTCGATCAAAAAATGTTATATGACCTATAGATGAATTGCTATTTGTTTCGGAGATATCGAAGAAATTTGTTAGCCTTCACTAATTTGTTTCAAACAAAACCGTTTAATGAAGCGTATGGTTTTTGCAATGGAAGTGGACGGGCTACAACTGCGGAGTACCTCAGGTGATATCGAGATCGCATTGTTCCTCACCATACAACATTTTCAAACATTTTTCGTTGCTTGAGAGAGAATTTTTCCCAATTTACAAGGAATGGTATTAACAACACACGTAATTCTCACCTATGGGCGGATCATAACCCACACGAAAAATCATGGTTAAAGACCATCATCGTTTTTTCGTCAACTGTGGTGCGGCTTGTTAAATAGTCATCTTATTGGGCCTCATTTTTTTGAAGGACTATTATTGTAAAAACTTACCTTCAATTTTTGGAAGAAGAATTACCGAATTACATGAAAGATATTCCTCTGAAAACTCGTCGTGGTATGTGATTTCGACAAGATGGAGTACCAACACATTTTGGGAGATAAGTGACGGTGTTTCTTAATGAAAATTTACCGGAAAGATAGATAGGACGAGGTGGTCTTGTACATTGTCCAGCTTGGTCACCTGACTTGTCGGCTTTAGATTTTTTCTGTGGGGTTGTATAGTAATGGTAAACCAGATACACGCGAAGAGTTGATTGACCGTATAGTTGAAGCTACTAATTCTCTAAAGAATTAATTGGCATGATCTTTGGTGATCCATTTTTTATCTCCAGTAATATTCTTTTTTTCTTTAAAAAAACGGATTGTCTTGACTACATCTTAGAAGTATATCACATCTTGGGTTAAATGAATTTCTTTCAACTTTTTTGTGTACCCAAGCCTTTCCAAATTGTCTTAACAGTTGTTTTGGATGAATTCAGCTTCTCTACAATCTCACAAATTGTTATGTATCGATCAGTTACAATCAGGATCTTTAATTCATCATTATCAATGTCAGTAGACCTACAAGAGCGTGGTAATAAAATGTAATATGTTTAAAAACTATGCAACTTAAATTTCAATAATTAAAATAAATAGTTATTTAATTTATTTATTAAGTTTCATAGAAAGAATAAAAGCAGTAGTAACATATCTATTCTGAATTTTCATACATTTTTGCATGTGTTATATTTAAACAAATAACAAATAAGGAAAATAAGAATTACTTCTTCACCTACTAACTAGAAAATTCACAGCACTAATTTTCAAACTGAAACTATGAATGAAAATTCACATAGTACCCTAATGTCCTTATAAAATAGAGAAGTGTTTTTCTGCATTCTTTCACTATTTACCTTTATAAATACATCCATTAGTTTTAAAAATTTCTCTTCCTGACTGCAAAAAGCAATTTTACAACATCCAGAGTGCAACTTATTATTCGGATATTCACACAATTATTATATCATTATTACAATAAGTAAAATAAACAAGGAAACATTACAAACTAATTACACGACACGAAATGATCCGTTAGTTGATGACACATCTTCTGTCGGGAATAAAAAGCTGGAAACAGAAATCGTGACTTGTAGATTGAAAAAAAAAATTATTCGATTACAAATTTTAATTGTTATTTAGTGCGTGCTTTATTGACACGAATTGGATTGTTAATGGATCTTGATTTGGTTTAATGGACGTTATTTTAATAACGAAGGATTATTATATTTGGTTTTCAAGATTAAATAGCAATATCATGAATCACTTTTAATCCAACAACTGAATATTAATAAAGAAATAATGATAAGGAATTAAGTTTAGGATATCTCCGCGACAAATTGCGTTTAAATTGATTATTTTTTAATTATTTTGGCAAACTATTAACAAAAAATATAAAATTTTTAATGATGGTTTTTTTTAAAGACCTAAATTCTCTTTTTTCAATTAATTTTTATAAAATATACGTTGAGTTATTATTAAATATTTGCTGGAACACCAACTTCTGGGTCATCCAAAATTACTAAGATTTTCTTTCACCAATAAATCAAATTTCTTCAGTTTTGGAGTTTTTAGGCGATTTGCTCACTTTTACTGTTAATTAAATCTCTAGGAGCTTTTTTGAATTGATTAAATCTGATTTAAGATAAAATAGTGATAAAGGAAAATAATTCCCAAAAAAACGAATAATTAAAAAAAAAAAGAAAACAATAAAGCCTGATTTTGGGTTAGAATAAGTTGAATATGTACTAAAATTGCCTAATTATACATATTTTTTTAAGTAATTCTAATTGATAGATTGAAAATCAATTTAAATTTTATGTAGTCCTAAAATTAGTTTGAAGTATGTTTACCACGAACCGTTAAATTAAAAAGTTGTTAATTAATTGCATGTGTGATAGTAAAGCGTGCAAAGAGCATAAAATAAAAATTAGAAGTTTATCTTTTAAGATAAATAAAATAAGCATGTCTAATAATGTTCAAACAAATAAATTTGCGCTTCCGTTGTAGAAGCGAGTTTTGTGTGTGTGTAAATAATTTAAACGTAACATAATAAAAGGGCAGCAAACCGTGAACTCCTTTACAAAACATTCTAATTAAAGAGTTTTTCAGTGTCGTTCCGGCTGAAAACGCTGAAGTTCATTACCGATCGAAAACGTAAAAGACCATGAAAGGACGTTTTTCTATCATCTCAAATTCCGTACAGTTGTCAATGGTGCTCGTTACTTTATCCAAGCAAATCGAATTTTTCGCCGCTAAAACAATCAATTCTTAACGCGGTTAATCAATGGACTAAATCACCTGCTTTTTGCGGATTCCACTATTCTTCTATGGATGATTCCAGTTCTAATCCGTTTGTGAAATTGTATTAATGCAATCTCTGCACGGTACTCAGAAGATTATTAGTATTTACGGATGGATGAGCATACGAACAAATTGATTATCAGGTTACTTATAAAATCTATATTTTTCAACTTTGGATTATTCTAATTTACAAAAAGTACATCCTGTTTGTTTAACTTAAAAACTATAGTGAAAATTTTAAACTATTTCATTAAAAAAGAGCTTGCACGGTACATTTTAGTTTCAATCATGGAAAATTTGCTTTATGTGTGTCTAATTATGTTCATGTTTTATAAATCTTAACAAACAAATCTTATTAGATTCATTTTCTGTAACATTCAATTTATGATCTTACTAAATGTTTGAATTTATATATAAATGGTATATTTTTATTAATTGTGGTTTCTTCTATGTGATACATCGTTATATAATTTTATTGTGTATTAAATAAAAGTATCACAAATTTATTTAAAATTGCCGCGGCAAAGTAATTTTATTTAATACACAGGTATATTTTTCGATATTAAAGTTTTTATATGCACATTTTACATATTTGTGCATAATTTTCTAATTATAACATAAATTTTATTAATTTTTTTCTTACGTTATCACTATTTTGATTTTAAAAATAAATAGAAAAAATATTAAAGAAAATCTGCCAGAAAATATGTTTTGTTTTCAAATTCTTCTGATAAATCTCTTGATAATTTTTTTTATGGATTTTAAAAATTATCAAAAATTTAAATAAAATTAAAAAATTACAAAACTTATTTTGTGAAATGAAAGTTTTTTTTATGAAGGACCGCAAAAAACCTTAAAAATTAAAAAAAAGCTATTTTAATATTTTTATAACTGAGCCAGTGATTTGCAAAAATATTTTTATTGGTATACATCTAGGCAAAAAGACAATCAGCAAAAAGCATTTGTACAAGAAAGTTACATGAGCATGTTATTTTATACATTTCATAAGCAACTAGTACAAAATTAAATTATTTTTAAAACTTTATATAAACAGTCCAAATTTAAAAATTTGACCATACAAATTTCTAACGCCTTGTAAAGATGTAACCTTGTAAATATTTAACTCAATTTTCAGGTTTATGCGCTGGTAAAATTGCTTTTAAATGCTCATAATTTAAATTAAATGAGCCTCTGCTGGGTGTTAGTTAAAACAAATAAATTTAAAATATACGAATGTTTTATTATATACACTTGAAGTTTTTTCAAATTCAGTAATATTTAATAAATTTTATAATTAGTATTATAATCAATTATATATTTATCCAGTGGACTTTAATTGAATGATTTTGCTTATACCAAGTTCAATAAATTTATATTGCATACATATTACTCAATATATTTAATATTTTTTATCTTTTAAAAAGTAATAATTACTTATTAGAACTCACTTTTAGGTTAGAGAACCAATTATTAATAATGAATATTAATATTGGATTTTAAATAGATATAAACATGTAAATTTAACATTAAGGAAGAATAAAACTTTATAAGAGTAGGGATGAATATTAAAAAATATAATAAACAAATTTAAAAATCCAAATGTTAAACAGATTGACATAAAACGGGCATCAATTATAGTTGTAAAATATATCCAACTGTGCGTATAACCATATTTAGTGTGTATGGAAGAGACGGAGAGTGCGCTTATGGTTCAACTGGTTCCACATAAGATGGGTGAAATAATGTTAATAAAACAGCTTGTGTCTGAATATGAATGAAAATTGAAATGTCAACTCAGAATTTTATGTAAGCCGAGCTGTAAAAACTAAAGGAATTAACGTGATAAAATATTCAAAGCGTTTTTTATACATGCGTCGCGTTCCCATTTTTATCATTATTTATGTTACGTTTGGCCGACACACGTTTTATTACTTACCCTCGTATAATACTGCCAACTCGTTGTAGTAAATTTGAAAAGATTCAATTTAATTATGACACCATATGTTTTAATAAGATTTTATTTATTGGTCTACTTTTAATGATAGATATTAGTGAACAAATCTATTAAAACTAGTTGTTTGATGTAGGGATCTACAAATTCCTTTTTTTGAGGGGGGACGTCTGCTGTCCCTTCAGTGCGGTCCTGATGGTCCCATTGTGCACATCTGATTTGTTCAATCGAGCTGTGCGCTACATGTTGTATGTTTCTCATTAACATAGCAGATGTTGCTGAGGTTTTTTGACGTCCAAACATCGGCGGGATAGGGGACTTTTGTATTCTCATTCTCTACATTTGCTTTTTCATCCACAGTTCCTAGTTATCAGTCTTGTAAATCTTCGAAGTTTGGGCAATTTCCGTTGGTCTTATTAGGAAGAATCTTGTATGACTTCATTCCTAGACGCTTTTTCCACTGGTTTGCGTTCTCCGTTACTCGTTTATTACGGATTATTTCTTTTTCTGGTCCAATAAAATTGCCTTTAGTTCCTCTTTTGACGAGCCGATCCGCACTAAGGTTACCTTTTATTCTTTGGTCTCCAGGCTAGTTTTTGCTGAAGAACACCAGTTTTGAGCTTATTGAAGGTTATCGAAGCGCCTGTTATGTCGATTGGCTATCGGACATGATTGTTATCGTTCAGGCATTTATTTTCGTTTTCAGAATGATTATTTTATGTGGGGCCTGATAACTCTGGTAGAGAAATATATGTATATGATTAACTTTACAAAAGTAATAAAAGCAACAAATGCAATGAATGATTACTTGCCGCTTGAATAACGAGTAGTAATGGATACTTAAAAGTAATGACATCTACATATATACTCAACTTTATTCACTGAATTTTAGAGGAAAGCAGATATGTATAATGCGATTGATGCAATAAAACTTTGGAGTTTGTTAAAGAACTTTGACTCCTTGAGCTATTGCAATTTTGGCGGTAATTTTGAAGTCAAATTATGTTTTATAATTAGTACACACAAATTCATTCATAATTGAGTTCCTTACCTTTTCTATTCCTTCCTCGTAACCTCTTTTTTAGTGGACTACAAATTTGAAATTAGATGTTTTATTAAATAATGAAGAACAATGTTTATTTAAATTATTACATTAAATGTAGAAATTAGCAAAATTTCAAAATAGTAGTATATGATAATATATAGCAGCAAACTTTAAAAATAGATAATATTAAACGTTAGTTTATCCTTCTTACTTTGTTTTGAAATATCCGATAAGTTAAGAATTATGAATACATTAAAAAATGATAAATGTAGGATATTTGTTTTATTTTTATTCTGACTATGTTATCATTATAAAAATGCAAAAGAAATGTAGAATAAAGTATCGCAAATTAGCTGTTAAGCTAGGAATGTGCTACAATGTAGCAAAACTTATGAATGAATTCATATATTTAGATGAATCGTTCTTTACTATTGGCATGAAAAAATGCAAATTCAAAGTATTTTTATCAAAATTCTTGTTATCCTTCCTTTAAAATGATCTAGTGATGCATCTAATCAGATTTTTATTTTCCACACACTATTGTGCAAGGAATGTATTGTAACCCTGATAAAAATTGACTCTGAGATTTTGATGGATTTTGAGGTTCTCTGAACACGTTTTGGACGTGCACGGCGTTTTTTGATACACAGGAAGATCGCTAGTTATTTTGGGAAAAATTCTTACGGCATTCCGGAGGTGATATCCATTTTATTTTTAAAGAATATCATAGTATTTTTTCCATTTATTCAAAGTATGTTTTACTTCAAGATTAACCGTTTTTGTTTCATTCATTCATCTTCAAAACTAACCGAGATATTAGCATATTTATATTTTATGACGTCATGACATTAATTTATTCTAAACATACTTTCTTTAAATGATATCTAATTCAAGCTTAATTAATTTACATTACATCAAATAAATATTTTACCATTTTATTAGTGCAAAGTGTGCGGAAAGTCGAGTGAAGCTCACTCCACATTTTTTTTTATATTGCGACATAAATACTTACTTTTGCAAAAAAAAAACTGTTAAAGGATAAACAATAATTAATAATTTTTTTGTTGGAATGTAAAAATTGTTTCTTGTAGGTTTGATTAATTTTACATATTTAACCGTTGGATAATCGTTAAATATATTTTTATTTTTTTGTGTTTGTACCCAATAAATTGTCAATTGTCAACAGAGTTGTACTTACACAATGAATTTAAACGTTGTTTAACGCTCCACCGTCTATAAAATCTTGTTTTCTGTATAATTTAACCGTAAAGTATAATAAAAATTTACCATTACATTATATATGTCAAATATTTAATTTTCCCCCCGTGTATAAACTCGCATGATATAATGTAAACAAACTCATTATCTCGGAATATAATTATGGAATTATATACTTAGGGCCCATATCTAGTTTAATTAAATAGTTGAAAAGTTATTAATAATAAACAATTTTTTATTTCTGAATTCTATTTATGAGTAGGAACGAAATTTACATAATTTTTATATTTTGGTAGGGATCTATAACG
Source organism: Coproporus ventriculus (assembly GCA_027574865.2). NCBI lineage: Eukaryota > Metazoa > Arthropoda > Insecta > Coleoptera > Staphylinidae > Coproporus > Coproporus ventriculus. The sequence continues at coordinate 39,434 of JAODAH020030230.1, forward strand.
TTTAATTAGTAAGAGGAACTTTTGGAAGAGGTAATTAATTTAAACCCTTGAAATTTTTAAATGGACATTTTTCATTTATACAATATTACATGATTGATGTAATAAAATATCATGACTTTTTAAATATATGTGCATAACTAATTAAATGCAAAACTCATACAAAAATATTTATGTAATATTCTAATATTAATAGTGAATTAATATTTCTACAATTTTATGAATTAAAAATTTCTTAGGACTAAATCATCATCATCATCATCCTATAAGGAAACAATTAATATTAAGATAAATTAACTATTTATACTTGTTCATTCCCCATAATATTTGTCAGTTTCTTAGAGCCACATCAAATTTCTAAATTTCCTTTTACTTTTTATTTAAAAAACATTATATGAATTCCATGAATCTCTGTGCCATTTCTGGGGGGACTTCATTAATTGTTCACCGCCTTCAGTTATTCAACTGTAACACCACAGGAAAAAATCGCAAAATTAGGGCCACCTGGCCAAATAGTCAATGCCAAATTCTGCATCAAAGTACTGAAAAGACTAAGACGCTTCTGGAGCGAGATTAAAAATTCCTGGAAGCTACCCCATGACAATGCTCCCAGTCACACCTCCTTTGTGACGACCGACTACCTGAACAAGGCCGGCATCTCGACGCACCCCCAGTCCCCCTACAGTCATGATGTGGCCCGGCCCAACTGCGTTTTGTTTCCGAATATTAAAAAATCCTTCAAAACACAACATTTGAGGACCATGGAGAACATGAGAACATCAAGGCGGCTATGACGAGGTTGCTTTAGAACAACACAGTGAAAAACTTCCAAGACGCATATAAAGCATGAAAATCTCGTCAGAACCAGTGCGTTGAAGCAGAAGGGATGTATTTCGAAGAATATTAACTAATTGCACCAATCCGTTCAATAAATTTCTTAAAATAAAAATGGCCGCATTACTTTTCGGATAGACCGTGCATGTTCACAATGCGGAGGTCTTTTGTGAAGCAGTAGAGGAATTTCCGTCCCCCAAGAAGGGGAAGTGTGCCTCATCATTACTCCGAAAGATGCCGTGAATACTAACAGTGCACCAACATTATTTTGTGCGGGTGAAACATTAGGTAACCATGCAAAATTTGGTTTAATGTAATTTATGAAAAGCCCGAAGCAAGGGGCTGTTTCTTACAGATCTCTTTTGAGACCGCATCACGCAAGGTCTCACTGCTACAATATTTTCAGGTGGTTTTGTATTCAATATTGAACCTATTTGACGAATTTTGACAACCGATAATTGTTCTTCGATCAAAATTTTTTTCATTGTTGGGTGTAGTGCGTATGGAACACACGCCGTGCATCGTGGTAGCGACCAACAAAAAAACAAAATTGTGACATTTTGTGACATGGAGGGTGAGGTAGGGGGGGAGGGTGCATGTATTAATGAATATGACTTTTAATTATATGTCAATTTTCATATAAAAAATACATTTTTTGAGAATTTAACACAATCAAGAATTGAAGTAATTATCAAGTATAAAAATGATTATCGATATTACTGAATCTTAAATTTTGTGATATTTTTTTCCAATATATAGATACATCTGCCTTTCGTTGAATGACAGCGCTTCAGGTAGATAATAATACAAAAATTACTCCAATTTTTCCAAATCTATTAATCATTCAATAAAATTTAGTTAAAAGTTTAGTGCAATCATCTGCACGCAAAGGCCACAAAAAAAAGTTTGAAATATACAAACTAATACATACATGAATAACTTCTTATACAACCAATAATAATCATCAAAACTAAAAAGAATGCCAACCTTTTTATTCTCCATCCTGAAAACCAATTTTGAAAGGTTCACGCAACTTAATTTTAGATAGATCGATGCCAATACGAATTTTATTTTATTAGATAATAACATTATTTTCAAGTTTATTTCCGATGTATTGTACGGCTTGTATTTATTTTAAAATAAAAACGCATAATGTAATGATGTAGATAAAGTTAAATTAGCAATATTTTATTTCGTTTGTAAAAGTAGCATGTTGCACGCAATCATTTCTCTCCATTTAACTTCATTATTTAAACTTAATAAAATTTATATTTCTCATGTTTATTTTAACAGTATATACTACTTTTTAACAACCAGTACGCTAATTAACCAACATGAAACCAAACAACTTATCTAATGCGAGACACTTAAGTAATTATTGTAAAATTTCATAGTGTATACTAAATGATATTATTAGCGGTATTTGTAAATTTTTTTTCTGATCGTTAAGTAATTTTTTAAGTTTAATTATAATGTAATTGTGATTATCTATTAATTCAATTATTTCAATACTTAAATCAATAATTATTTAAAATAATAAAAAAATATTTCTAATAATAAAACTTGCAGAATATGAACAAACAATAAATAATTTATTTTGAGTTGATTAGGTTGTATAATATTTTATCATAATTAGAAATTTATATATTCAGGATGTTGAATTATTATTAATTGGATTGTATGGTGGTACAATAAATAAAACTAAATTAAACACTTTAATAAAAGTTAATATAATAATTTCACACAAATTCGTTAAAATGTTGCAACTTTCATATTAAACCGCAATGATATGAATTAAGAACCAATTGAGGGATGTGCCACCTGCACTTTAGCACACAATAAATTATTCAAATCCTATAAATATATGCATAGTTCAGAAATATTAATACGTAATAATTGAACTAATTGGTGCTCGAGAATAATTTAGTGTCATATTGTGCGGGTTATTATCCACATATTTCCTGTACACCTAAAGATTTTTGCATTGCCGCCATAAGGGCGTAATTACCCCTATTTTTTAATTAATATCTAATTGGATGAGAATCTAACAAAACTAATATTTCAGTTCAATTATGTTATGTCAGTTGGTACTTTTTCCCCTCTTAATGTTATTTAAATTGTCCTGGATATACCTAAGTGTTAAATAGGAATATTTTCTAACGTACAATCAGATTAAGGCAATTTCCTTGGAGATAAAGTAAGTACCGTCGGAGATTTTCTTATGTAATTTGTCGTTTGGGTGTGTGCCCTTAATGTTGGCAGAGGTAAACGAGCGATTCTCGTGTAGTTTTTTTTTTGTTCTTGTTCCTTGATTCGTATCTCTAATGCCCACTGGTTTCTTGATGGATCTGCCGTGTGGAGATAACAAAACGGGTGGCCACCTAACAGTAATAGGTATTATATTATTATTATTATGTTATTATTGTCAGAGGGACAATTTCTTGAAATGCCGACAAATTAGTGACGGTGAAGATATTTTTTTACGTTCTTGCGTTTTTAAGGGTTTATTTTACCATTAACCAGTTTCTCAAATAGACAAAAAATGGGTAAAAATAGCTTTAATAAGAATGATACTAAAAATAATTATCAGTAGATTAGATTGAATTAGTAATAATTGAAAATCTAATGCCTTTATTTCAATAATGGATATAAAAATGACATTTTTTAATTCGTTTTATAAACATGCAACAGAATAAAAGTTGGATTTATATATCAGATTTGTACTTTTTTAATAAACGTAGCGGTTTGTCTGCAACGACAAGATCCACCGTTTTGTCGAAAATCGGGAGTTTTCACATTTTCCATCTTTTTACTCCAACCCGGTTTCTCCAACATAAGTAGTCTATCTTTGTGTTTTGTAGGGTTGTGTTTTGTGTGTTGTATTACGCAATTTTGTGCCTGTTTTCGAGTTTTTGCGAGACTAAAGCCGAAAATATTGTCTTGCCTTCTAATCCATAGAGAAACCATCTCTAATAACACGAGAAAACTTCTTTTTGAATAGCCAACTTCGACATCACTTGTTTTATGTTTTCTTTTCTTTTTCATTCTTGTTTGTTGCAAGGCAAGAAACATAAAAAAACTACAAAAGTATCTCCTCCATTGATACAACACCCAAACCACAAAACTAGACTTCTGATGTTGGAGAAGCCGGGTTGGAATAAAAAGACGGAAAGAGTAAACGGCATTCCCGATTTTCGATAAAACGGTGCATCTTGTCGTTGCAAACAAATCATTTCGTTTTATTGCATCGTCTAAACCCGGCTTTAGAAATCACAATGAATCTCGAAATTGATAAACTTAATCTGGTATTATTAGTGTAGGACATCAAAAGTTTCTCTTGTTAAAACAAATGAAGGAACCAAATGTACATGACAAATGTTAATATAGTCAATAAGTGCAAAGTTTTAATTAGCAAAATGTTTACATATATGATACATATATGATACGTCGCACTAAACCTCCCAATTGAAAACTCTATTAGTAGATTAGCAATTCAAAAGTGTATATTTTGTAAAATATTAATATATTTAACATTTTAAAAGATAATCAACTTAAAATTGCATGCAAATAAAATTGCCAAGAGGCTCAATTATATTAATGAGCTTTAAGCGTGATAATTTACTAAGTAAAATAATCTGCGGTTAGTCCTTCAAACAAAATATTTAAAATATGTAAATAACTGCACATTGCAGTGCATTTCAAATTTTTTACATGTAATTTAACTTGTAACAAAGTCAAACGCCATAGCATTCACAGTTTAATTTCATCCACAATAAAAAGGAAAAATGTGTACTATATATATAATAGATAAAAACATTTATAAATATTATACGATAAAATTTTTGAATTGCAAAGAAAATTATAACCTATCAAAAGAAGAAGACTCCTGCACAAAAATAGTTAGGGCTTTACATTTCAATAAAATTAACATTAAATTACACTATTCCTATTTATAATTTAAATGAAGACAATTAAAAGTTAAATTGTGTTTGATAATGAAGCGTTATAGTATATTTAAAAAATAGTTGCTTCATCAATTATAACAGGATAATGTAAAAATTATGCAAAAAGGAAACATAAAAACAGTGGGCCGAAATAGGTTTTTTTGTTTCCCTAAAAATTTCAACAGCTTAATTACGAAATGGAAAATTATCATTCTCTACTATCTCCAACTATGGAAAGCTAATTAAACACCGTAATGTATTTAAGAAAGGGGGATGGGCATTAATTACATCCCCGTTCTCCCATCGTAATACACTCCGAATTGAGAAATAACCAACACGTTTGATATATTTATTGTTCAAAAATGTAAATACGGCCCAAACAAATTAATTCCCATATAACTGATAATCTAAAACTGTCGGGTATTTGTTCTATGTGAATTTGCATACTCAAATAAATTACTGGGCTAATTAATTTGTGCGCGTGGTCAATTTAATTTATTACTTAACTTGCAGATTTAGAAAATTATTGTTAATTAAAATGAAATTTATAAACAATGTGTTTTTCATTCAAATTTCCACCTACATTAAAATTCGTGTGTTAATTTATTTGATGCCAATTAATAATATTGCATTTCAATTTAGGAACCATTAATAATTCCGCATGAAGTAATAAATCATACATCCCTCTAGTTAATTTATAAATGTAAATTGAATTTTAAAATGTATAATAATACATCGGTGAAAATAAAGGAGCAAATAATGTAATGGGCCGGTCCTTATCATGAGTTTGCGTGGAAGTGTAACTAATGCGATTTAATATATTGATAATGTTACAAAATTGTTGATTTATCTATCATTCATTTGGAATGATTATACTAATGTTCCAGATGTTAGATATGGAGGATTACAATAAAAAAAAATCCGACGAAACTTTTATGGTACATTAAGTGTGATTATATATCGTTAAATAAGGTATTAAGGTATTGTACGGATCGGTATTACCTTATTTGTTCGATTTTTTATACGCCATAATTGCTTATTTAGTTTTTTTTTGTCATCAATGAATTTACACTTTAACTTAAACGATCTTTAAAATCTGAATTAAACTTTCATTCTAAAATTTACATAATAAAATATAGTAGTAATAAAATATAAAGCGCTATGAATTATATTATTATTACATTATTCTTCTAATCTATATTACAATGGTACTGAATATCGTCCAATTAAAAGTTTTTTAATAGTGAATTTGCAATGGAATTTTCATTATATTATTGTATTTCGCGCAGGACGTTCCGGATTAACTTTTAGTTCAGATGATTAAGGAATACCAATAACACAGCCATGTCTTGTGCCAAAAATGTTTATTTATTCCCCTTTAGATATATTAAGTTTTTGTTGCTAATTGGATCTTTGTTAGTAAAAAGTGCTACATGATTTTTTTCAGATTTTTTGAACGTTCAGAAATTGTGTCTGTATATAACATGGAAAAATGTCTTTTTTCTTTCCATTTAGATAAATAAAAATTGAAAATGTTATTAGTACAACTATTATGATCGATGTAAAATTTCCCTGACTAGAATTTTACATTTTATTCGTACCCACTTCTGTCGTTTCTATTTTTTCAAAGAATTTTATTGCTTTGAAAATACTACACTGAAAATATTGTATTATACAATACTGACAAATAAATGTAAAATAAGCAATTTTATGTTCAATGTAATAAATTATTTAATTACATACATGTAATTAGTTTTTTTTCTTTTAGAGAAACAGTTTCATATAGAAAATTATCAATTAAGTTTTTCACCTATATAAAACCTACATTTAATAAATAACATATTAATTATCTACTGTGTCATTATCACTCACTATATACAATTCCTAATTGACAGTTTCACTGATTTAATTTTTTTTTATTATTAATTAACATTATGAATATTCAAAATTTAAAACAAAAAAAGTTTAAATATGTAATTTTGACCTTCTTTTATTATTTTTTTCCTGAAACTCCAAAAGAAACATAAAAAAATAGTTTAGTCATTCTAGTATTATTAAGTCCTTATTGCTATATAATGCTGGTTATATAGATACATTGTCTGTCAACAATGAGGCGGTATTTTTGGAGAGAAGGGGAAAGGAATTAAACTTTTGTTAGTTCCAGCACGCATCGATTTTATTTTAATTAAATTTTATATTTACTGTAAGGCAATTAAATAAATTAAAATCACCTCACCTCACAATTTCTTATCAGTGGGTCGGCATAAGCATATATTATTATTAAACTAATATATTTATCAGTTTCAAAATTGAGTTAATTGTATGTTTTAAAATTATGCAAAATTATTAACGTTGTCTATTAGAAAATCGAGCAATTGTTGTTTATTTAAACGACACGTGAAGCATAGATAAGAAATTTATTGTTATTTTTTTTTATATAATTTGAAAGTCAAAGTAATTTGGTTCGTACTTGATATTTTTTAAGGGTCATTTCCATTTTAAATCAATTAGCTAATTACTGTTGTATTTTTGCTGTGTCCTTGGGTGGTTATTTTATACGATTAAAAATGAATTATTCTTTGCATCCGTATCACAATGAGAATTAAATTTGTTTAGGATTGTCATTTTCAGTACTGGAAAATTAACTTGTTGGTAGATTGATTCAGTAATAAATTAAATACGATTATAAAAATGTATCATTATTCTGAATAATATGTAACTATAATAATATTATATGATAATGTATAACTAGTCCATTATTTCTATATTGTGCACTTAATAAGTAGAAGGTGGAAATAAATTTTTTATACTATATAATACAAAAATTGTTACAAAATTAAAAACAGTTTTTGTTTTCTTTAAACTTCACTTTATTTCCTTTGAATATAAGGTTTAATAGTAATATACTTCTTTATTGATTCAAAAATATGAAAAGTTTATGTAAAATATTATACAATTTGCCAAAAATATACTCAAAGAATTAAAATTCGAATGAAAGACTAAGTACCTACAAATTATATTGATTTTTGCTTTTGATTCAATTTTCCTATCAGCGGCAGTGCTTTTGCAGTATTAGAAATCTTTCGGAAACAACACAATTGCAGGTGTAGGTGCAAGTTACCAACTAGGTCTGTCAAAACTTGTAAACAAGCACAAGTAACCTTATTTTGTAAACAATTTACTATCTTTGTTATTTATTAATAATTGAAAATATAATTACATTCAAATAAGAATTTGTTTTTGAATAGTATATAAAATGTTACATACATATGTACGTATATGTTTGATGGAGTCATTGATCCGTTCAGATTATTAATCGCCCTTTAACTACCAAATTTGTTGCAAAAATTTTCCTTTGATCGTATTTTATCACATGTTAGATAAATCTATCAAATTTCTTTGATACAATTTTTGCAAACAATTAATGTAATATCTGTCAAATACTCGTATTATCTAGTTACCGCTTCTTACTTTATTTAATGAGAAGTGCTTTATGACTAAAATAGCTAGTTCCATATAAGAGCGATTGGTCATAAAAATTATCCGTTTATGGACAATTGATTGTTAATATCCTTCATTAACAAATAATTTTTATGCATTAGTGAAAGCCATAAAATCAACAATCAGCGAAAAAATATTTGAAAACACTTTTTCTTTATATGAAATACAAGTACCGATATATAGTGCTGCATTCATCATAATAGCTGTTCAGTTCCAAAAACGAAAACAATATGGCGATAGAGAGAGTTTGTTTTTATTTTAGACAAACGTAGGAGAAAACTTAATATCTGGGTTACTTTTTTGTCAGAGTAACATAATCTCATATCGATTTCAATATAGATAAAATTAGTGATCGCTGTGCAATATTGCTATAGGCGATTCAGTTACAAGTCTAAATATTCAAATACTCTGCAAGTCTGCAAAGATCTAATTTTTCACTTAAAAAAAATGTTTTTTAGATCGATAATTTACGAGAACTAAAATGGGGCAAGTTTTCCCTTTTTTTATGCAAGTTTTCTAGTGTGAAAACTTGCACAAAATTGAGTTTTTTATTTATTTATGTAAATTTATTATTAACCTTAAAATGTTTACGTACATTAAGTGTCTATCGGAAGAATCTGATTAGAGCTAAGCGAAAAAAACTTATAATTTATTTATTTCTTTGCAAAGCAAAATATTATTATCTAGAGTTTAGGGAAAAAAGTTTCTCTGCGTTTGTTACATGTTATAATGGTTTAAATAAAAATTAATTTAAAAAAAGCAAAAAACTTTTTAAATTTTTTTCCAGGAAAATTTGCCCCATAGCCTGAGAAACCTTGTCCTATTTGCGGGGCAAGTTTTCCCAAAATTAACGTTTTAGAAAATGTTGTTTTATTCATTGTTTTGTCACGTTAGGTATCTTTTGGGGTGAAATTACATCACTAAAACCAAAAACGTTGATTTTTTTATTTTTAAAGCTAAAATCATTTAACAATAATTGACTTTTTTGGTGGGCTAATACAAATTCCGAAAATTATTAAAATTAGAAAAATATATGAATATGAAAAAAATATTAATAAAACCATTACATTTTTCACAATAATTTCTTAATTATGACGAATTCTAGACGAAATATTTCGTGGTCACTACTCAATCTAATCAATTTTAATATACCATAACAAGATTATAACAAATCAAATGAGCTGACCAAAATGAGCGCGAGATGTTAAAAAAAAGCGGAGCAAACAATCACCTCATGATTTCAATCCGCACACAAAAAATAAGAAAATATTATTTGTTTACCACAGGCACAGGATATTATAAAAAGTGGCAGCCTTTCGTCTTGATAAAAATCAAAAAACCAATATTGTAAATTGGTTCGTGTTGAATCAATCCATGATCCTTAATAACATATAAGAAGTGGGTATTTCATGGAACGCGTGCGCATTGTGGTCGAAATCACACCGCGAAACCCCACGATTATTGTCATTTGTGCAGGAAACCAGACGAATCTTGTGCATTTCAATATGAGAAAAAAAATTTCGACCGCATGGTTGACTGTTTACTAACCAGTTTATTATATATGTTAATTTACATGCTATTGACGACTGGGACGTGAAGTAGATTAAGGTTTTGTTTGTCTTTACAATTTATTTATTTATTTTTAGGATATTATCTATTGAATTTTCAAAAATTATGCTTACTGTAATATTAATAAGAGTGTATGTGAATAATCAGAAAAAGTCCGCAAATTAAATTAAAAATGCATAAAATTATTATTATTATTTTTTTGTTATTATTCATTGTTATTCGACTTTGACAAGTCATGAATTGCAAAGTTAATGTATTAGTTTTATTCTAAAATCATTGCTTTTAATTGTATTTAGAATGAACTGGTATATTTTTTTATAATAAGTATTTAGTAACTAAATAATTGTATTAGCAGTAATAGTTTATGAATTAGTTTATAATTCGAATGAGCGAAATCAATTTCGCAATTGCCATAAACTCACATTATAGTATTTTAACAAATATTGTAATATCCAAAATTATTTTAAATGTTTATATCATGTAAATTTTTGTATGGAAGCGTTTTGCATCTAATTCCTCATAATATATAATTCTATTAGTAATCAATTTGCGTATTTATATCGTTGACATGACATCTTTACGACATAGAATTACGTTATGTATGTCATAAAGTGTCGAATTGTAAATGATTTTAATATTCATAATCATAACATTCATAAGGTGCAATTGTCGATATATAAAATATAATCGTGGAATGTCAAATTGAAACATTTTAAAACTTTATTGTTGTATTTCACTAATACAAAGTAAATATCTTGCATTGAGCTTTTAAATTAATTATATTTCAAATTAAATTAATTTTTGGTTTTCGGATATAAGTTATAAACAATCGAAAAAATTTCTGAAAAATATTTGACCGAAAGAAGGATTTGAACCTGCAACCTTTGGTTTACACGACCGATGCGATTCCAGTTTCGCCATTCTGGCCCCCGATCAAACATTTTTCAGAACTTGATGTTAACC
>JAODAH020030262.1:0-82060 GCA_027574865.2 Coproporus ventriculus
CAAATAATAAAGTTGGAAAGCTTAGTTCTCGAAAAATGATTTCAATCATCGAAATTAAAAAATCGTGACATTTATGGTACGCTGTCATGGGATTTAATATAATATAAAGAAAAACATTATAACATAGATTTTTATAGGGCACGCAGCAAATTATAGTACAATTCCATAATTATGGTACGTCTGGCAACATTGAATACAAGTACAAAATTTAAATATTAGCGACGAAGCAATTGCGCTTCTTTATAAATCTAGTGACTTTAGTATCCACTTATATCGAGGCGGCAAATTGTAATATAATGATTATAATTAACCCAGATTTATTCATGCTACAATTTTATTGTTAAAATTTAAAAAAAATCCAAAACTTTTATTTTAATTTGGTATTTGCCATACCCTAAAGATAATCTAAAATTACTAAAATTTTCTCACTTCTCCGCAAATATCCCAGACTATTATAATCAATTATAATGGATTGTGCAGTTCAAAAAGCCAATGTTCAAATACTTAAATCACATTTAATAATATAAACATTTGAACATTCTTATTTTACGGATTAGGAATTTTAAATTGAAATTGTAAAATAATTTTTGTTAAAATAAATCCATTTTTATTTAATAACCAATATAATATGTATATCTATTGTTGCTTCTGTTTCTTTAATTTTTCAACAAGTGATTTATATCTTAACATACATTCCTCTTTACTTTTTCCAGGTACTGCTTCAGCTATTCGATCCCATCTATCTGCCACTCCTTTTGTATATTTTGACAATGCATCTTCTAAAGCTTTCTGTTGCACTTGATTCCAAGGCGATTCTTCCACATTACCAACTTTACCTCCTTTCGTCTTCTCTTTTACTTTCTCCACTACAACTTCTTCTTCTTGTGAAGGCAGTTTGTAGCTATTTGTTTTCATTTTATTTGCCATAAAAGTGACTTCTGCGATAGGTCTTCCTATATTTTCAGCAATAATCTCCCAACGTTTTGGGGTTCCTCCAGGATATTTTTTAACTAACTGCACTAATTCATCTAAGTCATCATCAGTCCACAATCCTCCCGATAGAACTGGTGCGGGTGCTTCATCTTCTTTATAATTTTGAGAGGTTGGATTGAATTCAAAATTAGGACCTTCAGGTATTTTCAAAACCTGCCGACGCTTTTTCTTAGGTTCTTGTATAACTTCTTCTTCACTTTCTTCCTCTTCTTCCTCTTTGGTTAAAGTATTTGATACTTTTTCAACCATGGTATCTTTCATAAATATTGCCATGGTAGGAATTGAGACGATTAAATATTTAACTAATCTACAAATTTGTATGGGAAGAACATCATAAGCTGACGGTCTAGGAATTTCTTCCGTAATTAAAGGTGCTTGACCTCTTTTAGTTTTTTTAGATTTCATCTGTTGCTCCTGAAATATTATAAATTAATTAATAATGTTAATTTATAAATTTATTATATCCTTACAAGTGTATAACATTTTTCGTAATATGAAGCCCAAGCAACGAGATATTGTCCAATAGTAACTATAATAAATAAAATCACAGTAGTTTCTAAAATTCCCATTTTCCTTACGCTCCTATAATAATAAAGTGCAGATTTCCAGTTCGGTAATCCATTTATTAGTACATCATCATAATAGGCACGCTTTTTTGAATCTTTAAGTACTTCATAAGCGGAAACTAAAAATCTAAATTTTTCCGATGTGTCTTCATTTAAATTTTTGTCAGGGTGCAAAACAACGGATAATTTTCTAAATGCAGATCTAATTTCTGCACTAGTTGCATTCTAAAATACCAAAATTATTCTAGAAAGAAGGAGAAAGTTTCGATTTACTTACTTGTCCGATTTGTAACATATCGTATAAGTTTTCTTTAACTTCCTCGACTACATCGAAGACCTCCAACTGTGCTGAATCCCATGCGTATGCAAAGGATACGCATAATATAAAATATATTAATACCTTCATGATATTTATTGCTAATTATTGCAACAATCTGGCATTATGTTTATACTTTTATAACCTAAAAGCATAGAAAAAATATCAGAATATACATCCATAAAAGAAATTTAAAATGAAATTACCTTAAACATAATTGTATTATAATAATCTATTCAATTAATTGCATTTTTCTGTGATTATTTATTTAGTATCTAATAAATATTCTTGCTTGCAAGTGCCAACAGGTCTAATTTTTTTAGCTGATTCTGGTTAACCTAGAAAAATGCAAATTTTAAAAATGTTAATGAATTTTTTATCAATCAGAGTTTTTTAAAGGTACATATTTTATTTGGCAATTTAAATTAATTAATACGATAAAGATATAACTTATTTAAACCAGAACGATAGAGAATGTATGACATCCGGTGCAATTTTTACAATTTTTTACAACAATTTCAAATAACTAAACACTGAATAAGTGTAGTGCCGCAAATAATAAAACTTATAGATGAAGAGATGTAAAGATGCAACGTATTGTAAGATTGTCTCCATTTTATTAAGCAAACCACCAAAACTAAGTAACTATTCAAAATTTGGCTGCAATACAAGTAGTTGTAATAATACTAGAGGGGTTTTAATTATTTATTATTTAAATAACATAAAGTAACTAAGAATAATGTAATAGAAATTGGTATGTTTCTAACTTACGATTTCAATAAAATATGTGACTCCTTTAAAATTTTATTTCATATAGAAATGTACATATTGTGTCACCATGTTTGTTATCGAACTCTTCCGAAACGGTTTGACCGATTTTTATGAAATTTTTTGTGTATATTTGGTAGGTCTGAGAATAGGTCGTAGGCTATTTATTACACCCCTAGGTGATAAGGATGATCCTCTCCAGATTTTTTTTCTTTTTTTACAATTTTTTTTTTATGATTAAAAATACTTATATCTTCTTCTCTTCTTCTATCTTCTTCTTCTTTTTTATCTATCTTCTTCTTCTTCTCTTCTATCTTCTTCTTCTATCTATCTCCTTCCTCTTCTTCTTCTTCTTTCTTCTATCTTCTTCTTCTTTTATTATTATTATTATTATTAATTATTTTTTTTTATTAATATATAAAAATCTTGTGTCACCGTATTTCTTATCGAACTCCTATGAAATAGTTTGATCGATTTTTATGAAATTTTTTGTGTATATTTGGTAGGTCTAAGTATAGGTCGTAAGTTATTTTTTACACCCCTAAGTGATAAGGGTGGCCCTCTCCTGATTTTTTTTTCTTTTTTGGACAAGTTTTTTTTTATGATTAAAAATACTTATAACCTTAAATTTTCACCCTTATACCACCAAACTCTATTGTTTATAGCGATATTATTATTTTTACTTTCATCCACAGATGCGCAATAGGTTTGCAAAATGGCAATGAATCAATTCATTGTCGTACGATAAATTTTTATGTATTCAACTCAGAAAGCAGAAAGTGCTATTGTTATAAACGACTGCAGCTAAATTTATATAATATTAAATTTACTTAAATATTTAATACATCGAGTTAAATGTAGTGTATATTGTAATAATAAGAAATACGCAATTGCAAATTGAAAATTGTTTTAAAAAGGATTAAATTTAAATTTAATTTGTGTTACGTTGGCTAAATGGAAAATTGTACTAACCCAATAAATAAAAAATAACTAACTCAACCATAACAATAATAAAAACTTTCAATATTAATTCAAGAATAATATAATTTTATTCCTATATTGTAAATTTAATTTAAATTATTGATCATTTTACTAAAAAAATATTTCTTTTTATAGTAAATTACCACAAATGCAAAATAAAATATCCCCAAGAAAGTAAAGACACCAAGTGACACCAACACAAAAAGAAACACCTGTTCTTATCACAAATGAGTCACAAATGTCAAAATAAAATTAGGAAAACTCAAAGAAATTTTCGTGCATGTCTGATATAAGTAGTGAAAGCGAATTTGAGGTCCCATCAGAGAGTACAAGACTGATGGATGGACACGTAGCGACGAACGGTGGTGGAGATGTAAGGGCCCCAACTGAAAACACAAGGAAACGTCGCCCTAGAAATCCAGAGGATGGAGAAGTAAACAAATGCAAAAAATTCCCTCTCAAGAAGTAAATTTTATTATTTTTTTAGGGGAGCAATCAAATTCCGGAAGTACAGATCCGTCCCGAAACTGTTCCCACTCAACAGGAATGGCCAGATGAGGAAGAAGAATTAAAGTACGGCGCAAAGCATGTTATTAAATTATTCGCACCTGTTTCACTATGTATGATAGTGGTGGTCGCTACGATAAATTCAATCAACTTTTATACTGTTAAAGATGTATATTTAGTTTATACTCCGTTTCATGAAGATAGTCCAGAAACGGGAACTAAGGTTTGGAATGCAGTTGCAAATTCAATGATTTTAATGGGGGTCATCGTTATAATGACAGTATTATTAATTGTTTTATATAAACATCGATGTTATAAGGTTATACATGGATGGTTAATCATATCATCCCTTATGTTACTAAGTATATTCTCATATTTATACTTGGAAGAGGTATTGCGGGCTTACAATGTTCCTTTCGATTTTATTACATTATTTTTATTAATGTGGAATTTTGGAGTGATGGGGATGATTTGCATACATTGGAAGGGGCCGCTATTATTACAACAGGCATATTTAATTTTTATAGCGGCTTTAATGGCATTAGTTTTTATTAAATATTTACCTGAATGGACGACTTGGGCTGTTTTAGCAGTTATATCGATTTGGGATTTGATTGCTGTTTTAATGCCACGGGGGCCATTAAGAATTTTGGTTGAAACAGCACAAGAGCGTAACGAACAAATTTTCCCAGCTTTAATATATTCTTCGACAGTTATGTATACATACGTCGGGATGGCACAAGGTGAAACACGTAGGGAAAGTGAGGATTATGGTTTTACTGATAATTGGGTTCAAGGGCAAAGAGTCACCAGGCAAATTGAGGTGCACGATAATGGACCCACTGGTCGCCCTCGCACCACTTTGCATCAGGAGGTTGAAGAGGAACGTGGAGTCAAATTAGGATTGGGTGATTTTATTTTTTATAGTGTATTGGTGGGTAAAGCAAGTTCATACGGTGATTGGAATACCACCTTGGCATGTTTTGTTGCTATTTTAATTGGACTTTGTTTAACATTGTTATTACTTGCGATATTTAAAAAGGCCCTCCCAGCTTTACCTATTTCTATTACTTTCGGGTTAATTTTTTATTTTACCACAAAAGGTATTGTTAGCCCATTTGCTGATAGTTTGTCAAATGAACAGATATTTATTTAATTTTAGAATATTAACATTTTTTTTCACTTGCACATTTTATACTAATTTTATTAAATTAATATGTAGAGAATTTTACTTTACTTCTAGATCTGAAAGCACATTTTGTGCTTCAAACGTGTAATTGAGGTTTGGCAAATTAATAAGATCAAACAATTGTCTTTTCATTTTTAACAATTTCCAGTGAATGGGTCATTTTTTGTGTTACATAATAACTCTTCACTTTACTACAAATGTCTAAATTAGAGGTAAAGTTGGTAGGGTTTTTAATTTCCGTTGCTAGACAGGCAACTGATTAAGTAAATTCGGTGTTGCGAAAGAAAAATGCACATTCGAAAATATGTTTCTGAAAGATGTATCTTTATACTGTCGCAGATTTTTATAAATTCCAGATGACCCAAATTCTGAAGTTTTCATGCAGAATACAATGTTAATTTTTTGAAATTTTACAAAATCTCAATTTTTGTTTTGGATTTTTTTATTATATGAATGTCGTAACATATTTTCCAAAGTCTTGCACATAAAGTTCCAAGGCTATGGCTCTCCTAAAATGTCAATTTTTTGTGGTAGAATATGTTTTCCTTTAATTATAAAGGAAACATTAGGTAACAAACATTCACAATTATTTTTACTCAATCTAAGGGGTAAAAATTTTCCAATTTTTTTCAAAGTGATGATTATCTTCCAAAATTACTTCAAAGCATTTAGAAAACATGTTTATATAAATTTTCAGAGAGTGTTAACTAATTTGTGCTTTTTCTCTCAACAGACTTTCAGCACATTTTTCTACAGTACTCTCAGAGTCTTTGAATAAAAAAAAAAAGAGAAAATCTTTATTTCATAGTTTTCATGAAAGCCTTTAAAACATGAAAACTACGAAGTGTCTTAAAAAAACAATAGATATTGCATGGATATTATTCATTGAATGAATGAATGAATTTGAGAGAGAGAGTATATGAAAACTTCATATTTGATGTTCGTGATCTCAGATTCAAAATTCCAAAAACCACCTTTTCAATGTAGTACTTTTCTTCAATTAATGTTCTTACCTACACCTTTCAAAATATTTTGATTTTCTAACAAAAATTGGTTAAATTGTTGATTCAAATTTAAGAGTCTCTAAATTTTGAAAATGAATTTAAATTTACTGCTTTCACTTCAAAATTTTTCCAGTATTCAAAAGTAAGTCAATATCTAAAGGATTGCCAACCTTGATACTAATCTAAAACCTGCCATTGGTCTACTCTTTCGTATAAAACAAAAGGAAGACTCTACATAAATTTTGTGATTCTAAATCTAATTACTAAAATTTAGTCCTAAAACAATTTAAAATTGAAACGATCTCACACAGATGGTTTTTTTAAGGACAATACAATATTAACCAAATCCTATAGACTGTAATATTTATTTCTGCGTCCTTATTATTTCAATTTTAATTTATCTAATAATGTATATATATTATATATCTTTTATAACCTAAAAATATAAATATGTATTAATAATTTCCTCATGTAATTTTTCTAAACTGTTGATATGATTTTTTAAATTTATGTTTTACATCTTGGGAAATTATTAATATTTATACTCGTGATTATGCGAGATGAACAATTTATATTATAAATAAGTGTACTATTTTGTAAATGTTGTAATAAATGCATTACAAAATATTTTTTAAGAATCATTTATTATCCTATCCATTTTTAATTTCATCATTATCCAAGTTATTTGGGTTAAAATTAGTTCACATCTATTTATGTAATTGCATTTTATTAGTGCACCGTCATATGAAATTTGGTGAAAAGTTTAAAAAACGCGCCCAAAAAATAAAGGGTTCATTTGAACTACTTATAGTTTGAAAATAGTTAAAGTAAATCGCAGAACCTTCACTCGTATTTGTTATATTTGTCAAACAAAAATTAATTTTGACGTATGTGGTATTTTCATTTCTCTAATTCATGTATCTTCTTTCATAAAAATGAACAAAACGGGATACTTAGAAGATTCAGAATCACAAATACAACAAAACCTCGAAGATGAATTAGTGCAAGATATTCTTAAAACTGGAACGGATCTTCGTCAGTATTCAAGAGGAATCGAAAAGGAACTTAAAGAAGTTGAAAACAAATCCATTCAAGATTACATTAAAGAGAGTCAGAACATTGCTAGTTTGCACAATCAGATTTCAGCATGTGATCAAATTTTAGAACGGATGGAAACGATGCTCTTAGGTAAAGATTCGCATTGTTATTTAAATATTCTTCTTTAAAATAGTTAAATCTAAAATATTTAATGTAATTTGCTTCTTACCACTCAACAAAATCAGTTACAGAATAAATTGAACGAAATTTTTTTTAGGCTTCCAAAATGATCTTGGAAGCATCAGTAGTGAGATTTTATCACTGCAACGCAAATCAGTATCGATGAGTCAAGAATTGAGTAACCGACAAGGTATTCGTGGACAGTTAAGTCAGTTCATCGATGATATGGCCGTTTCAGAATCACTCATCAATGGAATTTTGGATTGCCCTGTTACCGATAAAGAATTCCTGACGCACCTGCAAGTATTAAACCATAAAATTAGTTTTGTAAAAGAGCAGAGCTTTAAAGAATCTAAATCGTGTTTAGATGTGAAAGATATTTTAGAAAAATTGAAAATCAAAGCGATGTCAAAGATTCGAACTTATCTTCTTGAACAGGTTTATAAATTCCGTAAACCAATGACGAACTATCAAGTTCCCCAGAATGCGATGCTAAAGTATAAGTTCTTTTTTGAATTTATTTTATCAAATGAAAGGAATGTTGCACAGGAAATTTGTAACGAATATGTAGATACAATGAGTAAAATTTATTTTTCTTATTTTAAATCGTATTCTGGAAGAATCATGAAATTACAATATGAAGAGTGTACGACTAAAGATGATTTGATGGGGATTGAGGATACAGCAACTAGGGGTTTATTCCATAAAACTACTCTCAAACATAAGGGGACTGTTTTTACAATTGGTAATCGTGGAGATGTTCTTGCACAACAACTGGAAGCTCCAATTATTGTTCCTCATGCACAGTCTAAAAATCGGGTAAGCCATTGTTTGACAATTTAAAAGTACTTATTTAAAAACACGTGGAAAAATGTATAAACTTCTTTGTTCTATTTTAACTGGATAGTATATGTAAAAAAATGCATTTTTAATCAAAACATTGCTACCAAAACTTATAAATGTAAAGTGTTAGTGATACCCACTTGACTGGTTAATCACTGACAAGCAAATGCTCATCAATGGATAACCTATAAAATTAATATGTTCTGGGTACTTAGTAATTTTGTATTTAATTTTAGTATCATTTTGAGACATTATTTCGAAGTGAGCAATATGCTTTAGTCGATAATGCTTGCAGAGAATATCTGTTTGTAAGCGATTTTTTTATGGTGAGAGGTCAAGCTGCACTTGATTTATTTTATCAAATTATGGGGAAGACTTTAACCCTATTAACGGTATGTCATAAAATTTTGAACGGTACGAAAAAATTTGAATTTTATTTTTACAGAAAAATTTGGAAACTTTTGTGGCTGATTGTTTTGATACTATCGCTTTATTTCTTTGCTTTCATTTAATTCTCCGTTACCAACTTATGTGTCATAAACGGTGCGTACCTGCCTTAGATAAATATTGGGAAAATCTTCAAGCTATTATTTTACCAAGATTTGAACAAGTTTTTCGATTAAATATCTTCAGCATTCGAGATTGTGATCCTACGAAATTTAATCGTGAAATGGGACCTCATTATGTAAGTTACATTTCTCATTTCATTTTATATGTGAAAAAAAAATTCATTAAGAAATGAAATATTGGATTGTTTAAAATATTTTCTTGCTTATATTTTTTTCAGATAACCAGACGATATGCAGAGTTTAGTGCAGCACTTGTTGGAATCTCTGAAAATTTCCCGAATGAGCTGGTAAACCGTCTCCTAGCAGAACTCCAAGAAGAAGTTGAATTATTCATACTGCGCATGGCTGGAATTTTTCCCCAACGTAAAGAACAACTCATTTACTTGATCAACAATTACGACATGATTCTAAATATAATAATGGAACGAACACGGGATAATTCAAAAGAAGCCGAATCATTCCGTGCCAGACTTTCCAACAAGAGTTCTGAATATGTTGAAGAGATTTTAAGTCCCCATTTTGGTGAAATGATGCAATATGTCAAAGAATGTGAATATTTTATCGAAAAGGAAAATCAGGAACAACTAAAAAAATATGAAACGAAGTCATTATCGATTGTACAAAATTTCTCGAATAATTGGAAAAAAAGTTTGGAAGAATTGAATCGAGAGGTTTTACTTTCATTTCCAAATCTAGTAACTGGTTCAAGTTTATTACAATTAGCCCTTACTCAATTAGTGCAATATTATCATAGGTTCCATAAATTATTAACGCCTAATACGAGAACCCAGTTGACCAACATACACCATATTATGGTTGAAATGAAGAAATATAAGACTAATTATTGAATTGTATTTTGAAGGTATTATGAGGAATTTTTATTTATTTATTGAATATTTTATTATCGTGATGTGAATTGTACTAATGAGATTTTTTCGATACATACTTTGTTGTTCATGTACACATTCCTAAAGATTTGAAGGTATTATTGTTGTTTATTAAATAAAATTTTATTGCTATTTGAAGAAAACAAATAAACAAGATCACTTACTTTATGAAAGTCTCAGGAATTTTGGTACTCCCTCCCATGTACAAATGTTAGACTGGTGTAATTGAGAAAATTGGACACGTGGAAATTTAAATGTTGCAAAACCTATTTTACCCCATTGTTATATGTGCAGAGCAATTACAGCTTGCGGATTTTTATGGTTTTGAACAGTATTGCAAATTTCATTAATTTTTTTTTTATTCAAGTAAATGTGGTGTTCCTTGGCACAATTTTAATTTAATAAAAATTAATATTGCATTGGAAATTAAAGCTCACATAGAAGCATCTCCAAATGTTCTTTGTGAATTAGCACTGGCAATCCTATTATGTTTTCAATTTATATTCAAAAATGGAAATTATACGAAAAAATTTTGAATATACAATCCACATACGAACATTTTCAGAAACAAATATAATACAATTATTAAATATATACATATATTACAAATTTTTTTACATTGTTCAAAGTTTACAAAACAATATACAAATATATAAACATATAAAAAACAGTTGCCAATTAAGCATATAATTTATAAAATGGTGATAAGGCTAATTATGCAAGGTTTTGATCATTATAGAGTTATAACAAGATTATATATATATATATATATATATATATATATATATATATATATATATAATTGTAGATGATTTTCTCTATTAAATAGAAAGTTTATTACAAAATATCATTTCATGAGATGTACCACTGCGATAACACATACATTTTGTTCAACTATTCTAGAAAATCCTTAAAACTAAAAAAGTATTGTCAAACATTTAAGTGCACAATTTTAAGTTTGTTTTTAATACAAATTGAAACTAGTCATTACTATTTCATAAATGCTTACGCCTATCTTTTCTTCAAGATATACTAAATCCTTTGAACCCTTCGCATGCACTTTCAGTTACATTAGTGTCCAAAATGTAAAATTCATCTCATGGAGCACATTTTATATTCGACTACCAATATCACAATATCTGGCCAAATACTTCTTTGCTCTTATTTTGTAAAAATCCATATTCTAATTGTGAAAATGTAATTTTACTATTTCTTAAATTTCAGCAAATGCATTTATGTAAAATGCAAATAAAAAAAAAAAACAAAAACTAGCAGATTTAATAATAAAATGAAACTAGAATGAAAATGTGTTCATAAAATCAATTTCACATTTTAGATACTAATACAACTATGAATAAATTTGCTAAGATTTTCTTTTTCCTGAATGATGGTTTGGTCCCAATTTATAGAAATTTTTTGTAAGGCAATGAAATTAGCTGCTATAGACAATATACATATTATTGATGTTCCAATAGAAAATTTAAAGATATAGAAACCATTTTTGATCATCAAGTTATTCTAAAGGCACCTCAATTTGGATGTTACATGCTGTGAAAAAAATCACTTGTACAATGCAAAGTCATAGTAACTTGAATAAATGATAATATAGTAAAAAAAATTATATACCTTGTGCACTTGTTAGTTTTGGTTTCAATAAAAAAATGTTGAGGAATGTATCCAATCAGTCATCCACCAAAGATTAGGTTACTCGATACATACTTTCTGTGCAGCCATGTCAAAAGAAGAATTGCTATTTGGTTCGTCAATCTTTGGTAGAAGAGGGCGTAAGAAGATATTTTCATTGTAACAGCATTTTTCTCAAATACAATACTAAAATAGTTGACCAACGGAGTGATAATTAGGAAAATTAGCCATAAAATAAAATATCTTACTTCTAGCTGCAGTCTGTAACAGCTTCATGGTCTGCACCTTCCATTGCCACTTGAAAATATCTGTTTCTAATTACGCTGTTTGGAAGTTCAACAGCAAGAGCTCCAATTTTGACAAATCCACATATTTGTCAAAACATGATAATTAGGTACCGATAATACTTGTTATTCTCATTTCAGACTCCCAAATCCAGCTTCACATTCTGCTTCCTTAAATTTTGGTTGCTTGTGATTGCTGAGAAGTATTCAGGAAACGATTCAATCAATCCTTTAAATTGTAATGTCATTGTAAGGTCAGCTTGTTGCATTATTTTCACTGCTAAGAAATTCGAACTAATATTCAATAATTTAGGACAAAATTATTAGAGAAATTACTTACATTGGTACACCATGCAAAGATTCTGTTCAATTCCACAACAAATAATTTTGTACTGACTTAATTTAATCCCGTAATTCATTTAAAATACCCCATAAACTAAATTAAAATTTTGAAGAGCTAAAAACGTATTCAAAGGAATTTTTAAAATAAACTGAATATTGAGAATGGCAACACTTTCAATTACAACTTTTTTTATTGTTTGTTTATTCAAAGCATTCTAAGATAATAACAAATTCACTATTGCCGCTTTGATTTTAAATTGAAACCATAGCCACCTTAATAACTTTAAAAATGACTTTGACAGCACGCTTTAAAGCTCCATTTACACAGGAATAATAGAAAAAAGCGATTAATTTGAAATGGTCTTTTTTTACTTTGCATATGTAAATTAAAACAGTATTCTTTAGTTTAAACCAAATTCTCCTAAAATAGGATGCTTTAAGAAATGCCCATCACATTTTATATTGGCCGAACTGATGTTGATTGTTGTTAACTTGAGTAACCTAACCTTTTTTAAATTAACATGAGTGATTGCAAAACTCCCTTGGAAGGTGACCGGAAAGAAATTAACAATAAAGAAGAAGTTGAAAAAGAGTAGGTTGAAGATAAAGGAAATTCCTCAAAAAAAAAAAGAGTCGGTCATCTCATAATGTGGATGTAAACTGATGAGGAAATATATAAAATCCAATTGAAAATAAAAAGCATCAGGCGATTAAAAGACATCATGAAAACAGGATTAAGGTATGTTAAAGCTAAAAAGATGGCACTTAGAGAGAAGTTTTGGAAATATGCAAAACAACCAATATTACTGGAAACATCAGATGAGAGTGATTCATTTGACCACCCATCTTCTGCAAAAAGAACCACGCATTGATAAAACTGATTAATTGGGAATAGTAATTTTTGCAAAAGGTTTTCCAAAAACTGTGACTGAACAAAATAAGTTAAAAGATATTCAAATTTCTGTTATGAGGGCTTATGAAAATATTGCACCAGGTGGTCCACAAGTGAGATTTTTGGATTCTATTCATAAAGATGGTAACCTTCTTATAAATTGTGACAGCAAGATTAGTGCCGATTGGCTTAAAGAAACAGTTCCAACTCTACAACTATGGGAAGATGCAAAATCTTAAAGTTTCTACAGAAAAAGAATTACCACCACTAACTAACTTATATGTTATAATACCAGATGAAAAGGAGCAAAAAGTGCCAATCAAGAAAATCCTAAATAGGTTAAATATTAAAAATAAAAAACTCATTACTGATCTTTGAGATACAATATGGAATAAAACTGTGGACAAAGGACAGTTATGGAATTTTAATGTAGACAAGGATTCTTTTGAGGAATTGATAAATTGGATATGAAACCATTTTATGGTTGGAGGAGACTCAGATTTACATCTCAATAATTTAGATATTAAAATGAACATTGGCCGTTTTGTGCTTGTATTAGAATTCCTTTATAAATTTTTTTCCTTTCGTTTATCAATTTCAAAAATATTGATATTAAATGTATGTCAATCTGTAAAAATAAAATATTGTGTAAAATTTATCCAAACCTTTTTTTTCTCAGAGATATAGGTTATGCAAAAAATATTATTTTAATTTAACTTATAAAAATACAATAACAATAGGATATCTGACGTACAAAAAATGATAGTCAATATTTTAGTACGAGACAAAAGATCAATAAATGACAAAGATTTATTAAAACTACTTTTAATAGTGTAATAGGCACAAAGTAGTTTTAATAAATCTTCTTTCTAATTCAAAATCAATTTTCATCATTACTCTGTTCATTTTTTAAATTTACTTATTTACAACATCACTGTATAAAAAGTTAAAATAAAAACCTTTTCGTTCAATTTGTCTTCAATTATTTAAGTTTTGCTATGATTCAGTACAAAATTGACTCTACCAATACCAAAATATGGATTCATGTTAAGTTTCTTCAATTCCTCTAAGGATTCTTCATCTATTTTAAACTCCCATAATTTTCCATTTTCTATTTCCCTGTTGCCAATTATTTTCCAAGCAGAAGTCTTCAGACTTCGATTACTAATCTTTAATCTGCGTAGAATTCGCTGAGCAGATATTTTGTCTTCATCTTCATGTGGTATGAAGACTGTGCAACCGATTTGTTGTTGCAATTCCTTCTCTAAAAATGCTTCAAGCACTGCACCCTCCCATGGTTGTAGGGATGAAATAATCTTTTGAAGCCAATTTGCACTAACCTTATCAGCACATTTAATAAGAAGATAACCTGGTTTATTCACATACCCCAAGAATCTTATTTCTAAAGCATCAGAAGCCATATCTTCATAAGCTCTCATAATAGCATGTCTAACTTTTATTAATCTTTCTTGTTCAATCAATATTTTGGAATAACCTTTATGAACGATTGCAATCTCTATAATATTAGCATCTTCACTAGAATCTTCTAATCGTTTTTCTTCAATTGAAATGTTAGGAGGGTCAGAACATAATGGTTTTACTTTATTTTTGACAATATCTTTCAAAATATTCTTTTTGGCATTTAGAAGGCTTTTTCCCATTCTAAGATATTTTTGTATCACTGAATTGTAACATGTTGAAAATTCAATTTGCTTCATTTCTGGATCTGTTAAAGCATCTATATTTTTAAACAATTTTTCTTGATTTTCAGGATGGTAAGGATTTATGCTTTCAAAATCTAACCACGCAGGATAGTTTAAATCATTTCTAAATCCATTTTTAGTCATAAATTCTTCCCATAATAAAACTCTTTTAGACATATCAAAACTGAACCCATAGTTACATATCATTGATTTTAGTTTCCATCTTTTACCTCTTCCTATTTTGGCATTTAATATTTCCTCAGGTGATAGTTTCCTGATTTGTTCTTCTGAATTAATGATCAAATTATTTTGATCATTACCATGGTTCTCATGATCTTTAACAATTTTTTCATATTTTCGTTTATTGCCTCTCGAATTTGAGGAATTTCCATTTTCTTCTGAATTATCAAGATTTCCTTCTATTTCTGTATTTATATGGTTATATTCTACTTTTTGATTATTTTCTACAGATTCTAGACTTCTCATTTTATCACTTTTTTTTAAATTTTTGTTGGAAGAAAGTCGTTTTTCAAAAGACTTATTGTTAATTATTTTTGTTCCATGAAATTCTTGACACTAAAACAAGGTTTTTTATATTTAAGATCCAAAAATTAAAAAATATCAAAATTAAAAAAAAACCTAATTTGTTCAAGATTCCTATTTATTAGTGTGAGACCAAAACTATACTAGTTTGAACACATTCTCAAACAGAAAAATACCAAAATTAGAAAATGAAAAATAAAATAATTACAGAATGTCATAAATGAAAAGTCAATGTGTGGTAGGGACATATATATGTGACAAACGCTTTGCTTTACCTTTGTGATTTTTTTAGCTTTTTGCTTCTTCTTCTTAATTCCAATTTGTATGTCACTATTATTTTTACAGCTCATATCAACTTTTTGATGCTACAAAAAGTCTGTCATTTTAAATTAAGTTAATAAAAGTATTTCAAGATTTGGATTGTAAACTTCTTTCGTTTGTACCCAACATTTTTAAATAATTCTATATATATTACAAAAATGAAGAAAACTCTTTGATTATCACTTATAAGAAAAAATTTAAAATGCCTAAAATAAGTTACACTTCAAATATGTTTATGAATTTTTATTTGCATGTGCGTATTTTAAGGTTAATTCCAATGTTACCAATCACAGGAAAAAAACTCATTTAAATTTTTTGATTTCGTACTTAGAAAAAAATGCTGCTATCTCTAAACTTGTCCAAATTCAATTAAAGGAAACTGACATATGGCAAGACAAATGGAGGATTACCACTATATCTAACAAAAGTTCTTACTTTTATAGATTTCTATGCTTAAAAAGATAATTAAATTCAAAGATTTTAATGAAACAAGGCTTAATATTTGTTTTTATTTAAAAGCATCAGTCATTTTATAAAGGAACAAATTTTAACTTGAAAGAAATATACAAAAAAAATTTTTACGTTTTTAGAACAGAATATGACTGAATTCTTTCAAAACATTTTCTTGCATGCATACGAGAACTGTTGTTATAAATCCCATTTCAATAGTAACAAACAGTTTGATGAAATTCTTAGCTTACTTTTTGTTCAAATTTGACTCTACCTAACCCAAAATATGGCTTCATATCAAGATTCTTTAAAACCTCTAAAGAATCTGGATCTATTAGGAAATCTAGTGACTGCCCATTTTCTTTTGTTTCGTTAGCTGTAATTTTCCAAAAATGAATTTTGAGATCCCGATTGCCAACTTTCAATCTATTGAGGATTCGTTCAGTAGGCAATCTCTCTTCTTCGTCATCTTCTATGAAGACACTGCAAGTTTTTAGTTCTATTAGATGTTTCTGCAAAACAGCTTCAAGAACTGCACCTTCCCATGGTTGTAAAGAAGGCGCAATTTCCTGAAGCCAATCTGCACTTTCTTTATTTGCACATTTAATTAGAAGATAACCAATCATATAAACAGATTCTGAAAATCGTATTTCTGGTCCATCAGAAGATAAACTTTCATAAGCTTTAATGATGGCATTTTTGACGTATTTCAATTTTTCATTGCTGATAAATGTCTCTGGAAAGTTTTTTTGGACGATTGCTATGTTTAGTGTATCAGAATTTTCTTCATCATTTGTTTCAGTATGCAGTTTCTTTTTAGGAGGTTCATCTAATTCACTAGAGCTTGAATTTGGTGATTCTTGATTTGGTTTCCTGTAAGTTTCAATGTAGTCTTTAATAATAATCTTTTTGGCATCATGGAATGTAAATCCTTCATTCACCATTTGCTGTGCCTTTTGTTTTGCATCATCAGAGAATTTAATTTTATCTAAATCAACATTACTTAAAGCATCTATTTCATTTAAAGATATGGTTTCATATTCTCCCATATCGACATTAACTGGATTTATATAATATAGCCAAGAAGGTTTATACCTTGATGACTTTCCTTGTGCAGATCTGAAATTCTCCCATATTACAAACTTTTTAGCTGTATTACAATTTATTCCTTTTTGTCTAAAATTCTCAAGTTTGCGCAAAGATGAATCTGAAAAAACAATTTTTTCTAATTGAGTTAATGATAAGTTTTTAACTTCCTCGACAGATAAAGCCTGGAAACTGTCCTTGTTATTAATAATCTTCTCTTGGGCCGTGTTGGGTTGGATAGGTTTACCATAATCATGTGATTTTCTAGTTTTTCTATTAAAATTTTTCCTGCCATTGTTTGTATTGACAAAACTTTTTCTATAACCTCCTCTACCTCCATAATTTCTACTGCTTCCTGAATAACCATAAATTCCATTATTTTCATTATCATAATTTTCACACCAATTGTTTTCATAATTATGATAATTGAATCTTTCAATTTCATAACTTCCTACGTTCTCATTATGACAATTTCTAAAATTCTGGCCTCTTTCTGGGCTTTCATAACGGATATGACGGTTTGAATAATTTCTATCAGAGTTTTCCGTACCTTTAGAATTTCCATTTCCTGTATTGGAATTTTTAAAATATCCTCTATCGGAAATTATTTGATTTGTAATTTGTTTATTCATCTTTGTTTGGAAGATGAATTCGAACTACAAAGAAAACATTTTACAATTAAATAATGCAAAATGAAAAGATGGATAATAAAAATAAATAAAAAAGAATTGCAGTTAAGTGATTTTTGGAAAGAAAAAATGCTTAAGTTCTTAATCAATTAACAGATTTCTTGGTCTTTTTAATAAGATCACAATCAGTATCATCGTTATAAATAAAAATCATAGCAAAACAGTTACAAGTGCTCAACTACAGATTGCCAACTTCAACTTGTTTTACTGCACATAAGTTTTAAAACGTTTTAATGAAAACTCTGTTAAACCTATACTTTTGATGACTTTAAAAACCTAAAAGCCTATTATTAACAGGACATGGTGTTTAATATGTAAATAAATTATTCTGATGAATAGAATTGTAATAACCACAAAATATTACTAATCAAAACTAAACGAAATGTTTTGCAAAGTTATTTCAGAGATGCATTAAAAATTTAAATGAAAACAATTAAACTGAAAGGGAAACATTTGAAGTAATTTAAAAATAATAAAATGAAGAAGAAATGTACCTGTTACTTCAGTTTTCCTTTTATTTTTTAAATTTTCCTCTTCAATTTGAGGTTAACCGCACATTTCGGTAAACCCACAGCGAATTAAATGAAATTTCAAAATATTCCATATCAGGTTTGCCAACATAATATATAACATGTTTCAAATTAAAGAAATTATAACAATTTATAAAAAAAAAATATTTTAAGATTCATTGACCAGGAATATTACTTAGAATAAGAAGAATATAATCATGAAAATTGGTGTTGCAAAATCAGTTATCTGTATCAAAGTATGGGTTCATATCAAGTTTCTTTAGTTCTTCGGATGATTTTTAGCTTTTATCCACATAAAAATCCCTTATTTCTACAACCATGCGATTCATAGTAATCCATACATGGGTTATCAGTTCCTTGTTACTAAGTTTCAATCTATTTTGCATTCTTTTAGCTGTAAACTCTTCTTCTCCTTCATGTGGTATGAAAACACAGCAGGCTACCCATTCTGACAGATTTTTCTCTAAATAAGTATCTAGAGTTTCACCCTCTGATAGTTGCAATGTGTGTACTATTTCTTGTAACCACTCAGAACTGGAATTACTAAAATGTTTTATAGATTTATTTACTCCTTTCACGCATTAGATAAGTTTTATTTTATATTGATACCCAAAGTAATTTATTCCAAGTTAGTAAATATGTTTTAAAGAAACTAATAAAAGAAATTTTATTCAAAATAGTTTTATTCATCCATTAATCCTATACAGACAAATTTTATAAATAAAAGGGAAAAATTTGAGGCTACAGTAAACCAAACTGCATTATTTTATCGTTTTGTATATAAATATTTTTCATTGTAACAACATCCCTATGCATAATCGACATATTTAAAAAGATGATCCACCTAATTAATCATTTTAGTAGTAAAAATGCAATATAAAAATTATTTTCCTATACAATGAAATAAATTCGGTTTATTATTGGGAAGCAGATGGAGGTGAATAAGTTAAAAGATGGAACGATAACCACCAGGAGAGTAGAGGTTGTACACCGGCCACAAATAGCAAAAAATACAGACGTCTTTTATTTCCGTACCCAACCACCGTATTTTCAGGAGTGTAATATGCTGCCTGTTGTGAAGTTTCAGGTAAAACTTGGGCTTTTAAACTTCTCACAAGGAAAAAAGCCAGGGCCAAGCCTGAATAAATTAAAGTTACATAGTATCCTGCAGAACCTGCAACGATACTTAATAGTATGCTTGCAATTAATCCAACAAATTTGTAGCCACTATAAGCGAGCAAATCTAATGTACGGAGACTCGTTTGTATATTTGCAATGTATAAAGTACAGCTATAAATCGCTAATTCAACTAAGCACCATGCAAAAGCAGACGATGATTGGATGCCTAATTGTTCCGGGCTGAATCTATTTTGCATTCCTAATACCAATCCTGCTAAGAGGACGTATGTGACATATGCCATTGTAGGAATGTACAGATCTGGGGCGTTTATTTCATATCGTGGTTGCACGGGACCTTCTTGTTCATATTTAATAGACCAATCAGAATGTGTATAAGGAAAAAACAGTAACATTAATTTGGCAAGGACATATTTTGTATCAACTGCAAAATAATATTTTAATTTTGTTACTGGAATATACCGTTCCATTTCCTTTTTAACGATCGTTGTCCCTGTGTTTGCCAACTGAAATAAAAATAATAAGCATTAAAGTTTCGGTTCCAAGATTTTTTCAGAAATAATATCATAAATTATGCAACATGTATCATAATTCTAAATTTCTTGGTTTAATAATATCGAATTAAAGTTACTGTGGTAGGTGAAAACTGTGTAATTCGTATCCCGATAATTTGTACTACTCCTTTCGATATCTTGTAAAAAATATTAAATTTCATTCCCCTTGGTACTTCTTATTTATTTTTTTTTATGGAAATTGTAATCCTGCAATTTTGAATACCTTGATGATTCCAATTTATCAATATTTGAAAATACAAATTATTGGGATGGTACTGTACATAATTTAAATTTATAATTATCAAATGAAGAGTTTAAAATAAACCAAACAAACCTTCTTTAAGAGACACATTTTGTTATATGAAATTAAGCAAGTTGACAGATATCTAATAAATTAAACAATCAGATTTTTGGTTGTTAAGTATAAATAGTATAAACATCCGGTCCTTAAAATGAAATTACCTGTTGTGTATATTGCATTGCCATGTTTTGCACCATTGGTTGTCCAAAAACTCCCAAACCTGGAATGGGTGTATTCGTAAAATTTTGATTGGGATTGAAATTATTAACCGGCACATTATTAGGTATCTGATTAAAATTTGGCTGAGCAATTCCAGGATTCGTAAAATCTAAAACAACACATTATACATTCCAATCTCGGAAAGAAACTGCATAAATTTACCCTGTGGTGCAGGTGAATAACTTGGATTGGGTTGATTTAGATCTACACCATTCGGAAAACTAGGTTGTGGAGGAGTGTAAGGGTTATATCCCATGGCATTTACATCACTAACCCTTTTGATTTTCTTACCAAAAGCTAAATATACAAGTTATAAAAAATTTCAATTTTGACAGATGAAGGTTATGTAAACAGGTTGTGGAGTACTCACGTTGCCTAGGACCCGAATTTGCGTTGTAATTCATCTTGGATTTTTTGTATTTACATGAAGAGATTTAACAGAATCAATTTAAATCCGCTTTTAAGTTGAATTATCATCTACGACACGTCATTCATCTTCTCTATTCACAGCACCCATCTGACATTACGGGGTTCCAAATAGGAAATTTGACAGATACAAAGGACAAATCAAACAATAGAAATTTTTTTGAAATTTAAATTACAGATAACAGAATATAATCAGTAAGGTAATTTGTAGTATACGCAATGTATTAATGAAATATATATTTTGCTGATTCCTTTATCGCGCAAAAAATGCAAATATTATAGAATATTCAGACAAACTACAAAATTGTTGGTTATACTGATACGATTCGTTGCTAATTTCAGCAACTGATTTAGGTTATGTTTGAAAGTTCGTAAACTTTCAATAATATTTATATTTACTTTGTTATTAGAAACTTGTGTCGGAGCTAAAATGGCACATTACAAAGGAGCTGCCAGTGAAGCAGGTAGAGCAATGCAGCTCATGAAGAAGCGGGAGCAACAAATACAAGATATAGAGATTCGCAAGAAGAAAATCGAAGAGGATCTTAAGATTAACAATATTGAGAATAAGTTTGCTACACATTACGATGCTGTGGAACAACAACTTAAAGTAAGGCAACATAAGCATTTACAAAAATTCTTATAGCAAATACTTCTTCTAATGACATTATTTAACGATAACACGATACATGCTACAGACATTATTCTATGTCTAGCTCATTCAGTTTCAATACTTACTATAATGCAAGATTTACCTATCTACTTTTACAAATAATTTCCCTTAGAAAAATAGAATTTGAATTTTTCATAAAAAAATCTTCCACAATTTATCTAATTTAAATAATTAATCGTGTTGTTAATGATTAAAGTAGTGCATGTTTTATTTTAATTAATTTTCCTTTTATGATAATATATTTGATGTGACTCCTTTTTTAAAAATGAGGTTCTTTTATCAACATCGGTGTAATCAATTGGAAAAAACAGCTCTCCACGCTGTCTAGTATTTTTTAATTCGCTATAACTAAACCTCAAAATTTTTAACTATTTTCTGTTTTTCCTTCAGAATGATATGCAAAGATTTCTACATCTAAGACCAATCATTTCTCTTTTCTTTAAAACATATTCCAAATTTAATAATAATGCAGAAAAAACTGCTTTGATTTTTTTCAAAAAAAAAAAGTTAGTATCTCATGATTAAATGTGACCGATAAATTTTCATTTTGTTTTTAGAGTTCTACAATTGGCTTGGTTACTTTGGATGAAATGAAAGCGAAACAAGAAAATATAGTAAGGGAAAGAGAGAAAAAGCTGGCACAAAAACAGGCTGAAAAAGAACGTGAAAGACAGAGACAAATTGAGGCAAAACAAGCTGAAAAATCAAAGCAACGCCGACAGATTCAAGCATTATCTTTCGATATGGAAGAGGATGAGGATGAAGAGAATGAATTAAAGCAGGATGAGGTTAAGCGACTAAAACGTTCCTCAGACTTTTATGAGACATCATCTTTAAAGAAAATTAAAAAGGATCCGAATGTGGATACAAGTTTCTTACCTGATCGGGAAAGGGAGGAAGAAGAAAATCGATTAAGGGAGGAATTAAGGCAGGAATGGGCAGAGAAACAGCAAAAGTTAAAGGAGGAAGAAATTGATATTACGTTCAGTTATTGGGACGGGTCTGGGCATAGACGTACTGTAAGAGTAAAGAAAGGGAATTCAGTATATCAATTTTTGCAGAAAGTTTTGGAATTGTTAAGAAAGGAATTTTCTGAATTAAAAACTGTTATGGCAGATCAATTGATGTACGTCAAGGAAGATCTTATTGTACCACATCATTATACCTTTTATGATTTTATTGTTACAAAGGTAATTACGAGTTGATAACAAATATATGTTATTAATTTGTAGAATATTAAGAACCCACTAAGTAAATAATTTTCTGTGCAAGATACAATTTTAGTCTTGAATAAAGCTTATAATAATTATTTATATCATTAGCAATAGACATTTTGTGAGTATGAATGAAATATGAGCACTCAAAAAATGGTTTAAAGAGTGATGTATATTTTTTAGGATAACTATTGCATAATTTATAAATTTTTTAGTAGAATAGTTAAAACAATTACATGTTGCTATCTACATCATATTATTTACATGGATGTCTGTCCATTATGGGATTTTTACTCTTAGGCCTATGGGATAGGTACTTTGAAAATTTGGCTAAATAAATGCAACTCTAGTTTTTCATGGTTATAATCCGAAAGTACCTAAAGCATACGGCATTGCTTATTAGTACTTCAACTATGATTTTTCTACCTAACAAGTTGCTTCAAAATTTCAGGTCATTCTATCACTCCCAGCATAGAAGAAAAGTTTCTAAATAAGGTTATCTAAATAATTAAACTTTTTTTTTCACTAGTCTCACTTCCTTCATTAACGTTTTTCTTATACTGTGCATACACACTACTCAAGACTATAGAGTGAGATATTTGATTGCAGGGTATATGCAAGAAAAAGATAATGCAGATTATAGTATGTTAAAAAACATGTTATCAACACAAGTAGCTACAAAGTTGTGGTATCCATATTAATATTATATATATCATGATATAAAATGCATAAAGTATTTCATGCCTTTTGCAAAGTCTAAAAATTTTGTCACCTTTATGTGCTAAATGTTTTGAAATAGTACAGATTTCAAAATCTAACTGCAATTTATTTAACAAAAGAAGTTCTTTGTAAAAAAAATTAATTATCTAGAAAATATTTTCATTAAAATTACTTAATTAACACATGTGTTAAACAGGGCCAGAATTATTTATCCTTGTCTAACGGAAGCATTCCCAAAAAAGATCTCGGGAGAATTCTCATACAGTCACTTTACAAACCATACACCATGATGTATGATACTATTGCATGGGACTAATTTTTAAATCAGTTTATGTTGTTTAATTTATTTATATTTGGCACTAGCATGATAGGACTCTTATTAATATTTGTTTCTTTTTCATTCAGTACATCTAGTTTATGCTTAGTTTATGTATTACATGTCTTGATTTTATTGTTTTTATTTTATTTTTAGATTCTTAAATGAAATGAAATAACTAGACAAGTGCATACACTTGCCCTTGATGCAACAAATAGATTTTGTGATAAATGCAAATAGTAACTTTTTTTATTTGCCTTGGCATCTATGGCTGGAAACCTAGTATTAGCCTTAACAGTCAATATGTTGATTTCATTTTTAAAGTTTTTAATTTCTCCTATTGAAAGTGATGCATTTTTTTTTTTTTTACAGGCGAGAGGAAAAAGTGGTCCGCTCTTTCAATTTGATGTGCATGATGATGTAAGATTGGTGAGCGATGCAACAGTGGAAAAAGAAGAATCTCATGCAGGAAAAGTACTCATGAGAAGTTGGTATGAACGTAATAAACACATTTTCCCTGCAAGTAGATGGGAACCTTATGACCCTACAAAAACTTATGATAAATACACTGTCTCAGATAAAACTGCCAAACATTCCTGACGTTTAGGAAAATTTTTTTAATTTCTATTAATTATTTATTATATATGAAGTTTATCATTGAGCAATTAAAAAATAATCTTAACTATCTCAAGCATGAACTGTAGATACTTCACTTAGCTGAGAAGACGGTAGAGATTTTAAAATTTCTAGATCTTCTACAAAAATTGGGTTGGGTGGCTCCTTCCAATATTCATGTACATATGGTAATTTTTCAGTTACGTCTGTAGACCAGTGATGTATTTTACATCGGACATTCACTTTTTCCATATTATTTACCTGTTTAAAATAATTGTAAATAAATTTATTCTTTTTTTTTTGTTAAAAATTTTCTTACTGTTATAGTAACATAAAAATCCTTTCCTTCCAATTCCTTATTTGGACCTTTAATTGGTTTTGTTGGCATAGTTATTGTATCTTCTGGAACCCAGAAACCTGTTTTCCGGAAATTTGCTCTTATATGCCATGGTTGTAAAGTCCAGGTATTCTCCAGGTTCATCACTACAGGTAGAGTTAATCTTGAAAGGCAATTCACAACCTTTATAAAGAAAATTTAAGTAAAATTAATTTTTGATTATACAAATTGAAAATGTAGTTTTTTCTCAAATCTAACGCTTTTACAGACTAAAAGATTATTGTACTATCCCATTCTTTTTATGTTGGTCTATTCAGAATGCCTATGCATTCCAATAATCTTATAAACCTACTTTAACAATATTTTGATAATTTATATGACGCCAGATAAAAAAAATTTTCTTCTGGATGTATTTTAGAAAAAAATTAAAAGCAAATTATTACAATAGTTTCACTAAGAAGTTATACATTTTATTAACAATCAGAAAAGGTAACCTTAAGAACTCAGTAGGTTGTTAGGCATTTTAACCAGCTGACCTAAAATGAACAGGATAATCAATAAGCCCTTGATTGGCTTTAATGTCTCAGGTCTGAAAAAGAAGCGCTTATGTATGTGTAGTTTATGTGAAAATTCTTTATATAAGTATGGTAAATACTAAGAGTTTACCCTTTGTGAAGTCGCTGAACTATGAACGTTTTGTTCCACATTCTTATTTTCATATTCTCTATATTTCTCAATATTCTCCGGACTTGCATATACAGCTAAACCAGTTAACAACAAATGATTATATGCATAATTTGGTCTAACTGCTACACGATCTCCTATATTTCCCAGCCCCTCCACATATGAGCTAAGAATAACCTCCATATCTGGCGCTTTCTCTCTATCAGTATCTTTCACTAATTCATATATAAAATGCCGATTTCGTAATCTTTTTGGAAGAGATCCTTGTTTATGATAATAAGGGGGCACACGCCTTTTCAAAATATAAGTTGTCTGGAAGAAAAATGAATTAAGGTTATGTTTCTATATCAAGATGTAATACAAACCCTTAATTGTTGTTGGAAAAGGGATTCGGCTTTTAGAAATAGAGCTTCTTTGACCAATAATGGACCACTTTTAATTAAATTCTTCCACATTTTTCTTAATTTATAACAAAAGTTACTTGCTGCAAAAAGATAATTCGAACAACCTGAATGTTTTATGTCACTGGGAAAACTTAAAATAGTTTTTTTAAAGGAAATTTTCTATGAAAATAAAGAAATTTAAACTTCTTCACCAAAATAAACTGAAAGAAATAATTTTATTTAATTGATTTCACAAATTTAATAATTATGCACATGCTATAAACATTTTTAAGAGCACTGTTATGATATTTCCAAACTAATTCGATAGATGGCAGGGTGTAATGGTATATCTAATTATTATTAAGCTTATTGATAATAGATGGGGCACGATATGAAAAATTGGAGTATTTCTTTGTGCACTGATTCAAATAAAGTGTGTTTTTTATAGCCCGACAATTATGTAAATTATTTATGTACCTTGATTATAATAATTAATAAAGTGCAAAAATAATGACGCTGAAATCTGGTGAGTAGCACCGTTTTAGGTGTTATATATTGCGAATGTGCGTTTTTAACAGTAATAATACGCTGATTTTTAATGTAAAACGCCTTATTTTGCATGCATTTTATAAATTGTTATAAGCTTTCATAATATATGTGAGGGCATAAATTACTTTGTATGGGCATTATTAAACAGAGTATAACATATAAACCTGCTGTTTGTAAAGAACAATTTAAAGAAAAATTAAGAAAGTTTTAAATATCGCAAATATTTAAATTTCATTCCAAAGGAGTGATAGTATATGACAAAAATAAGTGTTTGTCAGGTTTCAAACCTACTTTTACTATTTTATTGTAATTACTTTTAACATTTGGAGGAGTTTATTTAGTTTTATTTTAATTCCATTTACATTCTAAAATTATTTAGACTTTTGGGTTTAAATTATCTATAACATCCACGCTTTTAGATGCATTCAAAAACATTTTCAATATTTTGG
Organism: Coproporus ventriculus; assembly: GCA_027574865.2. Classification (NCBI taxonomy): domain Eukaryota; kingdom Metazoa; phylum Arthropoda; class Insecta; order Coleoptera; family Staphylinidae; genus Coproporus; species Coproporus ventriculus. The sequence goes on from JAODAH020030262.1 coordinate 26,903, forward strand.
GTTTTTTAAGAAGAAGCCTGCGGTACATCATACCTCCCAACTCTCTTTTCTTATGTTCAACCGGTTGATGCCTTATGCCTAATATTGGAGGCTTGTCAAGAAGAATAGAACACCATGGTTAATAAATTAAAGGTAATTAAACCCTTTTTGCGTGGAGAAACAGTGGTTCTTAGTTCTTATTTGTTTAAGGTGAGTCACACTAACCTTACGAGAGCGTTTTGGAAGATCGTACGATGTGTGATAACTGAGACGTGGTACTAATCGTTCAACATGTTCTAGAGGAATTGCCGTTTTAATCATCTGAATTAAAAGTCAATCAATTCCTCCTGCTCTTTACACTGCAAATATCATTTTTTATCATTTTTTCCTATAATTTCTGATTGTATTTTATTTGCAAAGATCATAAAATATGGTATGTTAATGAAATTATACATTTTGTAAGCTTGCGGATCCCAAAAATCTTTTCTGTTGTATATTTGCCCTTCTTTGTTCAAGAACTGTCGTGGTGTTTATGGACGATGTCATATTTGCTCGTTCAACCGTATTACTGAGTTGATTCAACCAAAGACATGATTAAACAACATGTTGAAGTGTGCATTGAACACTTAACAACTCGTTGAAAAAAATCTGTCCAATCCTTGCTAGAAGAAAGCTTCAAAGTATATACTATTGATTGACCAGAATGTTTTCTTTCATGTATTATAATTAAATTTTGGACATGTATCTATTCTTTTTCTAAAAGATTTTCGATTAACTACAACCTCTAAAAATTTAAAGCAAATCACTTCCATCATCTCAAACCTTTTTCCAAACATTTTTTTTTGAAAGCAAAGTGTCATAGTAGTTAGGAACTATTTTTCCATTTTGCTTAGCTTGCGTAACAGATTGTTTTTGGGCTGTAGCATCTTGTACTCATTCGAGAATTTTTGTGTGAGAAAGATCATGGATAAATTTATTTGTACATTTAAGAAGTTAGAAATATCGATTTTTAAATAACGAACAGTGCGATGGAAAACTGGTAATAAGCAATAAAAGTGAAGGTTTCGTAACAAAATATTACCAAGGAAGCTATAAAAATGATTTATAAAATTTTTACTTTAATTAGTCAATATTTTGTTTGGATAAGTAAAGTTGGTTTAGCTTTCGGGATTTATCACATATGTTTCAGCTTCAATTTAATAAATTGAAAATTTTGTATTAGAATGTTGTGCGTGAATCATTTTTGTCTATTTTTAAATTATGGAGAAAATGTGAATAGGTACAGCGCACAGAAAAAGGAAAATCTGAATTTATTAACGAATGTGCTTCTGGCGCGTTGTAAACGAGACACAGCGGGCATGATATTTCACCGAATGATGTTTTTGTTGTTTTGTGGACATACGTTAAAGCCTCCTTCTCTCGCACCACATTTCGAAAAATATATTTTTAGGCGATTACTTAGCCATCCACATAAACTCGTGCCCTTTTTTTCAAGTAGAGGAGTAACAATGGTTCATGATGCTACAATATAGCTAGAGCGTGAGGATCAGGTTTAATACGAAGAGAAAGAGCCATTATAATGTTTATATATAGGATGAAAAAAAAAGAGTTGTGGGAAATTATTTATGGGGTGGTTGGATAAAAGGAGGATGAATTTGGCGAAGCTCGATAGGGCGAAGCGGACATCGCGATCGATGTGGTCAAGATGGAGCCCCCCTTTTAGACGTTGTACAACCACACGATATTTGAAGCCGAACAAAACTGTAATTTTGATAAACGTTGGGTGTGGCCGGGGAGCATCACTATCATCAAATCCGATCGCTTGCTCGCCTGCCCCCCATGATTTATGCAATTTCAATCATTCGGTTTATAATTTTGGATACTCGATACGACCAGCTACTATAATTATTCCGACCTGCCTATATAATTACCAAACAAGAGACTACATTTAATTGCCGAGTTTGCTGCCTTTTTTATTATTCATCCGCTGTGGATACCTTCTAAATATGCAATTAACTACATCACTCTAAATATTTAATTACTACTATCTGAGGCCATTCTCAGGGCTATTCTTGTATCCGCCGATATTACTATACACAAAAATACACGTTATGGCCGTGTGTAAATATTTAATTTTTATGTAATTACTCACGATCTACTAGCGCATTTTACCACCCCCTCCCTCTCCTCCTAAACAAAGTAGAAATTACTTGCTCCGAATAAATTACGTTCGACGCGGTGCTCTGCTACGTTTGCTTTCACACAAAACGTTTTCAAGGAAAAACGCATGCAAACACACCCATTTTTCACTGGCGTATCCAAATAAACATCCCATCTCTTTTGACATCATTCACATTCAAACATTACTATAAAACTTTCAGAAGGGTAATTGCATTGCGTCATTTCATTACACTTTTGCAATTTTCCCTATTCTACAGAATTCCATCACCATCTGTTGAATGTTTCACCTTAAAACAAGAAAAAATATATATAGAACACTTTTGATATAATACTGTACGATACTTATTGCGTAGCATTACTGAAACAAAAATAGCAGAGAACGATCTGCGGCCCCCTTTTGGGGGGGGGGGGGGGGGGTGTTTCAAAATCATAGATGTTGATTTAAGGCTCAATATTTTTAATATTATTTTATTAAAGCTTTAATAGTTCTGCAAAGGTAATTTTGTCTCATATTTTTTATAGAAATTTTTGGAATGGATTCACAGTTCTTCACATATATCCATTCTAGTCTACCTTAAAGATTTCCTATTAATTAATATTGTGTGGTTTTGTTGTTTTGTGTGATTTATAGGTAACCCAAATAACCAGTTAATTAAATCTAACCATTGATTTGAACGTGTTCAATATAGTTCGTATAAAGAAGCTTTGGATAGTTATTTGATCATCAACTCGGAGATTCCTTCCTTGTTCTCTATCTCTTTTCATCAAAAAGTACTTTTGCACATTTTAGTCTTATATATAATCAAATGAATGTACTAAAGTTATTAAATTATATTTAAATGAATTGAAATTGTGCTACCATCATTAGTATGTCAAAATAGTTGTTATTTTTTGGCAAAGTAAAATCAGTTCTTTCAAGTTATCTATATGAAATCAAGTAACTATTGTGAAAGTACAACTGGTACAATTCATCAACTTCGTTATTTGTAAGTTTTTTTTTGCTAAAGTTAGTTAAAATATGCTTAAATTTTTGCATTTTCTTCACTGTCATTATGTTCCAATTAATATTTATAAACAATATTTTTAATTAAATATTGCGCAAATATATTACCGAAAAAATAAAATGCAGAACGAAAATTCCAAAATTCACTACCAATTATGTTTTCCTAGTCCCGCATGGAAAACTTCTTGTTTCCTCACAATTAACAGAACTGATATGTAAATAATTCCAGTAATTCATCGTATATGAAAACAGATCCTTAAAATCGCACAGAATTGATATAAAATCTACCAATTTAGAAACTTTTGACATGCAGTTACTAGGTAACTATTAAAAAAAAATTGCGCCATTAATTTCTGTCAAAAAAAAATGAATTTTAAATATTTTAATGCAGATCCATCATCCACCGAATAGCACGGTTGTGAAGCTTGTTGTCGTTATAGGCTAACCTATAATGAATGAAATAAAACGTTAGTAACTAATGTTGCGTCTCATTTCTCCTAATTGTAACCCAAAAATTATGAACAAAATAACTAAATCTCCAATTTTCAATGTTTCATCTCTTTACAACTAATCAAACCGCCAATTGTTCCATATTCATTCCACTCATTATATTCAAAAAATTGTATGAAAACCGAAGAAATTTCAAATTTTGTCTTTTCGACTTCTTTTTATTGCATACAATCTCGTTACATCTCACTTCTACTATTACTTCTGAGATTTAAATAAAAATTTTCGGATTAAATTAAAGATAAAAAATCCAATCCCAGCAAGTCTTGAACATCTAGAAAGCGGAATGTCATGAGTTCGAGACTCGCAGGGATTGGATTTTTTATTTTGGACCTGTAGAATATAGATTTTTAATAAATTATTTTTTTTTATTAATAATGAAGATGGCTACAAGGTTATATTATTCGTCATCCACCCAATAGCTCGGTAATGAAGCTTGTTGTTGATTTATGCCAACCTATAAAAATAAGACGAATCTCGTAACCATTTGAATGTAATTTAAAATGTTAGCACAGCGGAGGGGATGAGAAGGAATATTGTTACAGCCTTACTTATTAGATCTATTTTCAAGTTCGTTTAGGTAATGTTCTTAAGCATTCTCAACTGGTTATGTTTCTCTTTTTGTTGATGACCATTTCGCACTTGGACGATTGAGCATTCCGTTTTCGGCGTTGTGTTCAAACTTCATCTTGTGCGATACCGATACCTTATCCATTCTCGTATAAAAAAAACTACATTTATTTAAATGACAGTTACTTAATTATCACAATTCACTTCAAAATTGTAAATCAGGAGATAAATTTATTGCATCGTTTGATTCAATTTGGTCCATTTTTTTTTCAAAACAAGAAAGAAAAATTTACAAATTATAAGGAATACATTTTAAAATTAATTAGGTTAAACTTGATGTATTAACTAATCGTTTTAAAATAGTTTAATTAATTTTATATATTTTAATTACCCAACATAAAACTATTCGAATGAATCATTGAAAACGACAAGGATAAAGTGGCACAATTAAAAATTTTAAAACTAAACGCGGTCTTAAAAGTAATGCTCTATTTAGAGCATTATACATATAAAGAGAGTGAGAAGGGAGAAAGAAAAGATTAATTAAAATTGAAACGGTCTGTATTTGATTAACTTTTCAGTTTAATTGATGCTTTAAAAAAAATAATAAGATTTTTTTTTCGTGGAGCAATAAATCCGCCCAGTTATGTTTGGTTTAATTGCGAAGCGAAAATATGGCTCGTAAAGTATCCTCTTTGTCAAAACAGGAACGTGATCTGCACTCGGGTACTTGCAGCGGTACGTGAGATAAGATTTAAAAAAAAATCGGGATTGTAACTATTTGCATTTTGGGACCATCGTGAATTTGTTTGCATTCATCCGGGGATTATTTATAAGTTTTGGATGTGTCCGGATGCAATGAATGGGCCCGTTCAGTTTTGGGCCATTGAATTTTAATTAAACAGATGTAATACACGAGCATCTGATAAAAGAAGGAACGTTGTGAACTCGGCATCGCAAGGAAAATATCTATTATTATGTTTATATTGTGTACAAGTGATGATTAGGGGTTCCCGCTGACACCTGTATCACCTCCAGCTATCCCATTCACTATCATTACTTTATCCCAGTAGTGCGGATAAAGAGCGTAGCGCGCCCATAATTAACCATCGATATTTATTTTCAAGTTGTGGTGGTTTCTGATTCTTCTCTTCTGTACTCGGTTGGTTGATGAAGGTCGGTGGACCGGACTGGTCGGTCCTCCGTATGCAGAATCTCATTTGCGTCCGCGGGTCCACGATTTATTACCATAACACCGAGTTGGAGAAGACTTCGGGGATTCGGTAATGAATATCGGGCCTTAATCTTCTCTCATCGTTTTAACGAGACGCATTCCATCCACTTATCGAATGTTATTTTCGACGGCGGAGTAAAAATAAGAGCGTTTCTCTCTCGTTGAGGGAAGTACAAGGGAAGAAGACATTGTGCGCGCCACGCCCGTTACACATGCAGCTCGGAATTACCATTTATTAATAGTCGTTTAAAGATACGGACCGATGAAGATGCTTTTTTCCCTCCTCTTCCATTTCGTTTTGCTTTATTTATCTGTAAGTAGCTAGAAATCGGTGTTGCCAGGTTTTAATATAAATCTTGAGACTTTACGAAATCAACTTATTTTAATTATTTTATATTCTTAAATGCGTTTATACACCTGTAAGCGTTAAAGCTATCCCAATATTAACTAACTAATGGTAGCTCAATTTCTTTACATACACTTGTACATATGAAATTAAAAGTTTACATAATCTGATAAAACGAGGTAGAACATACTTAAATCTAAAGTCTATGTGATAAATTTTCTATTATCTTAAAAAATATTTGCCGAAATATTGAAAAAATAACGAGCCTTAGTCCAACAGTTTTTATGCAATGTTCTTCTCTAGGTTATTGTTGGAATTGCCTGCCGAAATGGTTTAACAAAGATACTGAGAGAAGAGAAACTTCAAGACTCTATAAAGAAGGAGCGCAGAAAAAAATTCTGCAAGTCTTAATTTGATTAACATGAATGGCAATAAGGACTTCCTAATGTTTTGATCAAGATTTTGAGTATTATGTAACTATTTTTAAGCTACAGAAAATACGCCTGGCATGTACTTATGTATTGTCACAACTTTGTATATTATTGGACTAGTGACACGATATGAATACTATTTTACTGTTAAATAATAATCTATTTCTACAGGATGTAATCAATAAAATAATGTCTAATTGTATTATATTTGAAGTGGATATCGTTGAGAATATATGTATTGTTCATATTAGCAATAGAATTATTTTTGTTTACATCATCCTTTATTGATCTGTATGCAATATAATTTAAAAATGAAATAAATTATCTCATTTAATATATTTTATGCATGACCAATATATAATGTGGCGCTTTAATCCTTACCAACAGGGAATAAAATGGCAGTTTTTGTCCCTAGGGAATAAAGTAATATTTATAATATTGTTGCCAAGCAACAATAAATACAAAACTGGAGTTGGCTGCGTGTCTTGTCAAATTCTGTCAGAATCGTAAAAAAAAAACAACAGTGTGCGTCTCCCATAAGTCCAACTTCTATTCGCATGTATTTCACACTCGGAATAAAATGTCCTAAGATTGTAAAGAATCAATCAGTGCTACTGACTGAAAATTAGGTCATGCATAAAACGTTGTATGCAACTCGGGTGTAAAATTCTTAATTGCCCTCGTATCATTGTTAGCCTCGCCTTCGGCTCGGGCAACAAACTGGTTCTCAGGCAATAAAGAGCCATTTTATGCCCAAGTTACATAAATAACTATTTTTTAATAAAAATGTAATTTAAAGAGTTGTTTATGGCAGCTATGGTTTCTTATCGCGCTGCCAGCAATTGCAAATCAGAGCGCACTATTAAACGGTGTCAGTATTATCTTTTATGAAAGCCATTGATGATATTTTGATATTTTCCCAAGGAAAATAAATGTACAATGTAACTAGCAGTCCGGACCCGTTGAGAGACGTTACAGGGCAACATTTCCGAAGATAAAAATGATGAAATTATTGTTGCAAGCTTTCCATTCTTTAAAAAAGAGGAGTATGTCGATAAGATTCAAGGTTCGCCGATGGAGGGGTAGATTAAGTGGGCATTCTCTTTATTAAAAAGTAGTGGTTGAGGAGAGGTGCAGTTTTCTTTTCTTTTTTTAATTATTCTTGCGAGTAAATAAATGAAATCTTGATAGGGCGTTACTGGAGCTGATCTCTATATTGGTAACGGTGTGATCTTTTGATCGGGATAGAGACATTGAAGGCTCGGTAATTATAGATGCAGTCGATAGTATTCCGGTGCGAAATGAGTCGGAGCCGGGATCGTTTAGGTATGGATATGACTTGGCGTTGCAAGTCATGGTCAAGATTGACCTCTCAATTCGTCATCACAGCGGGACATGAGTCCCGTCTAGTTACTCCTGATGCGTGTATTCCTCGTAATCTACGTAAGTAATTTAGTAGCCGGAATAGCGGCGGCAGAAGGAAGTCAATTTATAATGATTGATACATCCTTTCGTGCCGCGTGATGTTTGGTTACCAGCACGCCACGAATCCACGGAACGCGCGCGCTCTCCTATTATACTAAATCATCTATCTGTGCCTAACCTTTTGTTCGGGATCACCACAAATGAAAGAATCACAAAAAAAAACCGAATTGGAAAGAATTAACGGAAAAACGACTTCATCCAACCGTATCACTTAACGGCTACTAATAAAATGCGGAGTTGCCAGATATGACCCTTTAACAATCTAAAAAAGGCAATATTCAATATACCATTGAAACGACTATCCTCTACACATTTCAATGATGTATATTGCAAGTGCAGACCAAGAAAAATATTGTGACTGAATGACCTATGGGGCCTTGGGTTCAAACCCTAGATTGGGAGCGTGAGGAATTGATTGACTTTAAATTCTGATGATTAAACCGTTGTTAGTACGTTAGTATTAATTTAAAAAACAAAATTTCTAAATAAATTTTGCAAATCTTTTAATTGATTATTCGTGTAATACACAGCACATTATGTTGTAGCTGAGTAGACAAGTAAAATGTAAATATATAAAAAAATGTACGTGCTTGTACGCGTAATATTTGAACATTATATTTTTCATAAATAGAGATTATGCTAAGAAGAAGTTGATAATGTTTAGTCCAAATAGAAACGTAAAATATTGTTTACATTAATTACAAAATGACGGTAGAAATGTAAGGTTAAAGTTTTAATATCCTATCAGTTTATTTTTGAAAATTTGAAAAACTATCCGTACAATTCGAGTCAGTTCTAGTTTTGCATGCAATTTTAAATTTATCTTCCCTCTTAGCAATATTTACACAGCACTTAACATGCACAAAAAAATGAATAGCAATTGCTTTTGCGTGTGCAGTCCAACACAAATTCCTCGAGCATAAAGAAAATTTTTAAATCCGGCGACTTTCCATTAAAAGAATTCCCACAATTTACATCAAATAAGTCCGTACCAAACAAGGCGCGCATTTTCGTGTAACTCCATCTACGTTTTTCAGTCAACTTATTTTTCACATTCTAACAATTCCGCCTGTGGCATCACCTTTTTTCATCCAGTTCCATTTGTTTAATTGGCTGGTATCGCTCTATAATTACGTGATGCGATTTTTATAGTGAAACAGTAAAACGCTTTTTAATTACTACATTGTGGATTTCTGGATTTCCATTCCGCAAAAAAAAACATCAAATTGGAATAGTCGATTACGTTTTATAGTTCCAAGTACACGGACGGGTCTTATGTAAATCCTTTTAAATGATTGATTCTGATTAGTTTTTATAGTTGGAAGAGTGCCCTGAGCAGATTTATTTAATTGATATGTAGGTGTGAGATTTTGTTAATTAATCTTACAAATTTCAATAACGCAACAGGAAGGAATTAATTGATCGTTTGAACTGACAAGGATAAAATAGAACGAACGCATTTATAAAAGTGCACAACACCTTGAGGTAATGTAATATTTGAAGGATTATAAATTAAAAGAAGTCATAAAAGAGTAGAATTAATTAAACGAAAATCAAAGCCATTTGTACATTTAAAAAAGGGCTAAACCGAGCATTCGTTATTTTACGTAGTAAAAAGTTTTATGGATGTTATTAGTATCTTTCACTTTTTCTTATTAATTTTTAAATATTTTCATTAAATACAAATTGTGAAAATTTTTAATTTAGTTAATGATTCAGAAATTTCATTTCATTTGACGATTTTATGAAAAATTAATCATCAAAGATTTTTTGCTGGCAATATTCTTTTATCGAATTATTTTCAGGAACTTGAAAAGTTCGTATATGAAATCTAAATGTCTGTGTGCGTGTGCGTATGTGGAATCTGATATCTTGAGTTATTTTTGAATTCTGATACTAATTTTTAGGTTAGGTCATTTCTTTTATCTTTATACCACTTCGTGAATACTACTACTATAGTGCTGCACTTCTACTCATATAATGCATCATTATTGCAAAAATCTTTAATTAGGGTAAATTTGACGAATACATTGACACAATATATGAAGTGTGACGAAAATATGTAGATTAAACTTGCATTCTTTTGTGGCAGATAAAGAGGGTGTTTACTATGGAGATTGCATGTTCCCTTTTCTTCATCTTCAAAATTAATCAAGTGGAGAATTGAATGTCACTTAAAAATCTAGTTGTTGTGCCAATTTGCAGAAAACACGTGTTGTGCAGAACGAGTTTTTTAAACGTTTGGCAAGAGGTGGTAAAAAGCGTGTGTGTGCTTAAAACGAGGGAGAGATTAAAAATGCAGGTGGAGTAATTTAATTTATGGCAGTCATTAGTTGGAGGATTTATTTTTATACATTTGATGCCGGCGTAAGGATTTAAAAGGTCGTTCCTTTTAAACGCTATTTTATTTTTTCGATGGAAAAAGTGTTTTTTCGGGGGAGTAGGGGCGAGACCGGAAAAATGCGGGCACCGTGGCGTCGGTCGGTGGTGTTTCGGGAGCGGCAGGAAGGGTAAATAGTAATGGCAATGGCGGTGCACGTCTGCTATTGATGTGTATATGGCGGAGTTTTAGTCCGAAATATCGAGTAGGTATATTCCCGGTGCCAGGCACAGTCATAGCTTCGGCACATTACAGTCACTGCATACATTACAAAACAAAAGGGGGGAAGTGTATTTTCGAGTGCACGCTCGCTCATTACGGGATAGGAAACAACATCAGAAATATCTGCACTTAGCGCGCGCGCGCGCGCGCCACTGATCCTTCAATCCGTCAACTCGAACTCACCCCCCACTGCTATATTTAGATATATCGAGCCGTATCACTTATAGAATTTGCTAAAATCCACCCCGGGAGATATGTAAGAGTGCGCCCGACCAAATCCGCAGATACGACCAAAATATCCTCACTTCCCGTCACCGCTAATGCGTCTCCAATATTTTACGCCGGCATCGCCACCGACACATGTAAACTAATAACGCGTGCGCCTCCTTTCTTCTACATTCTCCCTTCACGTGAGAATATATATCTCTAACATTTTTGATACATTTCTTATCATTAACTTACTAAACTAATTTTTAGAAACTTTCAAATTATTTTTGATCATAGTAGAAATACTATGTCAATGTTGCTAAGATGTTTTGAAATATTTGCATGTATATTGTAACAAATAAATTTCGAATTTCTACTCCTATCCATGTGGTTTAGTTCCTTCACCGCACAACAGAAATTCATTTAAATTTTAAAATTTATATCCCAAGCTTGAAGAAAAATCACACAATAACCATACGCAGTATGACATTAATTATTTAATGTGAATAATGTGTAATCAAAAGATGCTTTTGAATCGTTATATACGATGCTTCTGTTCTTCAGCCATCATTTATATTGATTTAGTAATTACATATCTTTTAAACCCGCAAAAGACATGAATAGACAGGAGGTACTAAATTATAAGAAGTATTCTTTTAAAATTCTAACTAAAATGATGATAGCTTGCGGTTATAGATGAAAATATAAGTACGGTTTACACCTAAACCGCAATAACTTTAAAAAAGAGGAAATAAAGAATCGATCTAGCTTGAAGGCACATAAAAGAGTTGTGTGTGCTTTAGGGGATTCCGCACCGTATCTGTTTGTAAGAATGAATTAAAGACAATGATTAGTGAGAAATAGGGAGGCAGTGGTGGTTGCACAGAGGCAGGTGATTGTATGTTATTATCTGGCAGCCAATAATAGCGGACGGAATGTTGAACACGCATGTACGAAAGTATCTAAGTAGATGTTCCATCCATTTTAGATGTGAATATAATTATTTCCGATCACGGAATATCGTGCTATTCGCCTGGCCTAGACCAATAGTCATTAGCCGACAAGCCATTAGACAGGTAGAGAGCGAGGATAGCGCGGATAATGAACGGTTATGAACCTGCCACTCCCGGCACAGAAATTAAAACTGGCCCGAACACTAAATCAGGTTATGCCCTTTGTGCACTTTAAATATTACCATATGAAATGAGAATATAGATGGAATGAGAAATATTTTTTGGCGAATGCGCCGGTAACATAATACAGTTGAAATTATAAAAGAAAATAATTGTTAGCATTACCAATTTTATCAATAAATTCATAATGCATGACTTATGAACATATTTCTATACCTATCTCTTTGAATCAAATGACTTTAACTTAAATCAATGCCAATTCAAAATTCTTAGATTAAATAGTAACTATACGAAAGGAATAAAATATTTTCCATTTCTCAGTTTATTTCATAAAAATGAATAAAAAATAATTTAGTGGTAGCAGGATTCGAACCTGCAACCTTTCATTTACCAGTCAGCTGCTTCTACTGATCCGAACTTGGAATTGCAGACAAGGTACTGCGATACTGATACCTTATACGTATCCAACTATGTACAAACTTTTCCTATTAACACAGCTACCGAAATTAGTTATTAAATTTTAATTCCTAATTAAATATTTTTCTCTCAACTTAAATAAAATAAATTGATTGTTTAAAAAGTTAGGTATATAAGTTTTTTTTATTGTTATTATTATATTTGAACGAGTGATGTACTTTAAACATAAAATAAAAATTTCTGAGATTAAATCGCAACTGTAAAAATTATTTACATATAATAAAGCGGTTTATAATTGCAATTTAATTTTCTGTTTAATTCACCAGAGTTTCCCACACTAAATAAAATATAAAACAAGGTAATCTACCTCTTTTATTTATTTAAATTTTACAACTAAGTTAAATATATTTAAATAATTCTACGCCTGTAAAGATGTGTCAATATAATTTGATTGTGTACATGCTATTAAGAGATTTATCATATTTGTGTTGTATGTCTAGCAATAGCTACTTACTACTGGTACAATTAAGCTTTCAAAATATGACGCGTTTGGAAAGTACATAGAAAATGATCAAAATACATATACAAAAATTAAAAAAACTACCTACGCGTTTCATTTGGGATGGGTATCGAGAACTCGATGTTTTCAAAACATTTTTTCTATAACATTTCGATATATTTATTTCGACTTTTTAGATATCGTTAACTGTTTATGGTAGTTGGTTTTTAGAAATCAATGTTTCAATTTTTGATAGAAGGGCCAATTAGGAACTTCGGCCTAAACAACAGATCAACTTTTTTGAGGGAAAACATTGATTATTTTGTTACTTTTGAACCATCGGTATTTGGTGCAAAATAACTCTTGAAATAAGCTATAAAATAATACTTTTTTTGCTGCAGCATAGAAGATTTTCTATGATTTTAATTGAAAATGTATTCAAAGTTTCAATTAAATAAATATTTTGCGGAGCAGCAATTAGCATGTGTGTTGGTCTGCAGGATTCCGAATACTCAGCAAGAGCCAGATATAATTAAGAGCTTAGCGGACAGGACTGTCACAGATATAAGGATAATAATAAATCTCGGTATTTGTTTAATGAATTGCGGCCGGCCCTGCTGAGGGTCGTTTTTGTCCGGAGTTTTATAAACAGGCCTGTCTTATAATCGGAACAGTCGCGCGCGTCCGTTTTTGCGCGATCCCGCGCTGCCCCGTAAAATTATAATAAAGATCTTATAATTTTTTTCCAGTTCATCTCTGTGCGAACGGCCAACTGGAAAACGTTGAGTTATGTTACATGTGTAAATTTATCGTCGTGTCCGGTTTTTATGGAATAATATCTATGGGAGCGTGTCGCATACAAATGCTGTATTGAATTGGATACATGCGCAATAAAATATTGAGATCTTCGAAGCAAAGACAGCACCATCGGCACAGTTTCCTTTTTTTGTGTATGTTATGTGCGTTTTGCTGATTCTTCCTATACCGAGATTCTGTAGAATTAATATACTTTTATGCATTATTGATATTTAAGGCTGGGCTGCTTTTAAAAGCAAATCAGCTCGATTCATACGTGCAGAATACATTTCAGCTGATATCTGAATATTCTACCTGCGATTTGTATCGAATTGATCTGAATAAGATGCAAGTGATACCTCTTACATATTAATAACTATATTTACTAGAAATATGTAACGCCCTCCGCACTATTCATTCAACAAGTTTTTTTAATGATTATATGAGTAAGTTACATTGTGTAAAAATTAAATATTATAGAACAAAAAAAATCATAGAAAATGATAATAAACCCAGACTATATTTGTACCTAGCATTACTAAATCTAAGTAAAAGCATTTTGCCTTACACAAAATTATGTTACCAACCTACTTATACCGGAAATCCTCTTTACGCCATTTGCAATTTTTTTCGCAAGCATCAAAATATGGAGAACTTCGCGTCCTTTTCCTTTTTCTTAGAGCTTTTATGTTACTTATAATCGTGAGATCATGTTTTTGAATCTACATTTCATCTGCTGTAATATCCCATTTGACGTGTTATAACGTATTTTTCTTGTGTTTTGCCCATTCTTGGAGTTTTGACATGATCTAGAAGGGCGGGATTACCTTTTCAACTTATATTTCATCAGCATCTTAAATTTGACATTTGAAGGAACAAAATGGTGTACACTAAAATTGTATTTAGGCATTTGGGTTTACCAAAAACCAAAACCACGTGTTCAGCAGTTTTCAGTGTTTAAATGGTCGACTATTTCAAAACTTCGAAGTGACCTGCACAAGCGAATTCGTGTTCAGAAAATGAAAATACACAAAGGAGACATATTTTCCAAATCCAACAAAACAATTTTTTTTTTGTAAACCTATGTAATCAACTAAAATATATTTTAAAGTGGAACAACAAATTAAATTTTGTAGCAACTTTTTGCATATTTTTCTTCCCCGTTAAAGTTTCCACTTTTAATTTATACAGTTCCTGAATTAACCAGTTCTAAATTCGTCATAATAAATGCCAAAAATTTGTGAATGTCTAAAAGCATGACATACAAGGTCTATGAATGAGCAAAACGAAATAAAAATGAAATCTGTTGTCTGCGAGTGGAAGCCGGGCGTAATCCCCATCCATCATTATAATTCACGTTAACAAAAGCAAAACAACAAATTTGCATTGAATTTCAAACTGATTCACTGAACAGATTGCGATCGACGATCGTTTTATTAATATTTATATACCCCCACCTCCCCGTATCCTCTCCAATGCAAAATAAATCGTCCAAAATCTTTAAGATACAACGAAATTTAATTAAAATTGATTCCTCCCTATAAAACAATTTAATTTCATTGTAAAAATGGGCGTTTCATCACCCCCTAACGTAGCAAGAAGTTCACGTGTTCTTTACTAGATGGCGTATGCTGTTCATTTGGTGAGGGCCCCCCATTTATGCTTCATAAAATATTTAATAACCCACTTTCGTGGCCGTTATTATGCTATAAAAGTATCCTTCTCGTATCGCACTTATCTAAGGCAAATGTAGTAAACTGATGTACAAGTAGCTTCGCAGGACAGATAAGACACATAAAGGGAATGAGATGATCATCGTTATGTTCTCAGACGTATAAAATAAAAAAGTCAGTCACGGCAATATTGCACTCTTTTAAAGCGTTCCTTATAGCGGGGGACGAATTTAACGCCCTTATAAACAATACCAATTTGAGTCCGAAACGTTTCAATTTAATTTATAATCACCCTATCAGAGATAAAACAAAAGAAAAAAATTAAAAAACAAGCGAGCGCCCAATTTTAAAAAATAAGAAAAAACGAAATACTGCACCTATATTTACATATAAAACAGCAATCAAATTAAAAATATATTGATAATAATTTACATTGAATTAATTGCATTTTAAATTATCAGACATTAATTATGGAAATGCCAGTTTAATTTAATTAAACGGCATCGCATAAAAAAAGCAATGCCGGCTATTTTTAATTTAATGCCTCTGGTTTGTACAATAAACTATTGTGTTGTTTTGGTAGGGATAGTTTGTAATTTTTAATGAGTACCAAAATCAGATTTGATCAAGGTTTTAAGATGGGATTGTTTTAAATCCGCCGACGGAAAACAGATATAAGATTGCCTTGAAAATTTTATATAATGGATTCGAACACTAACGACTGCAAACGGGATGATTGTATGAAATTGTTTTCGTTTTAAAAATATTTGTGAGCGGAAAAAAACTAATCTTCCTCCATGCATCTGTTCTTTTTCTCTTAGTTCATTCTTGATTCTTCCCTCAAACCTTTCCTTGGTTTTTCTCTTCTTTCTAGTGCGTCCATTTTCATTACTTTTCTTTTGCATGACCTTCTTTATGAATATAGTATACGTACTATCCTCAGCTATTATTACTTCCATGTATTTTGTAATTTGCGTTTTTCTTCATTCTTGTCAAAGCTAATTCTTTTCAAATATCAATTTTATTTGTGTCTTTTCTTGTGCATACAAGGGCTATTTAGCTATTCATGCCAACAGTACTAAAATACCATTTCAAGCTCTCGGTTCTTGATTCTTCTGGAAATTGACAAGTAATTGTCTTAAATTTATCAGAGTTATAAATTTTTTTTGGATAATACAATTTAGCACCGTTTAGACCGCGATAGTACTGTCACGACAGTACTCTCATGATTAAACTATCATCGTTTACCAGATGACGCGATAATTATTATTGTACTGTATCGACAGTTCCAATACACTATCTCGTTTATGATTAGATAATTGAGAGTACTCTTGTTACAGTAAATGTAACTATCATCGTGGAAACTGTGTGGAAGTACATACAATAACATTACAATTTGCGACAGTACTATTTATTGAAACGTGTAAATGCCTCACTTTCATGAGAGTACCATCATGATAATACTATCGTAGTGTAAACGAGACTTTAAACCTACAAATATAACGAAGATTAAATTAGTGTATGTTTCGAAGTATTATATCTTTTTAATTAAATGCCTATTTCATCCGACAGTTTTAAGGAGAATGTTGACAATTAAATTGAAGTGCTCTCATACCAATACATATAAAAAGAAACTAAAATTAAATCGGGTTTAATAAGTCCACTAGGTTTGAAAATAATGAGCTTATTCTGATTGTAATGTATAAAAATAAATAAATGGATGACATGGAATAATTTTTCCGTACTTTTGTTTTAAGATTATGCAAATAATTTGAAAGTATTATTATTTATATTGACCCTGCGTGTATAAACTAAATATGTATTTAATTTGGTATTTTCGTTATAACTATTGGAATTTAATGGTTTCTCTTCTCATGAATATCTAATAATAATTATATTAATTTCCCAAGCATTGCTTTTAACATCGTGATCCTCCCCAAGGATCACAAAATGATTATACTTGGTGTACATTTCGGTACATCTTTGATTAAAGCGCTAACCTTTTGAACTCGAAACCTGATAAATTTCCGTGCATGTGGGGAATGAATAAATTTAAATGGGACGATTTGCGTTAGAAATAAGCAACGTTATTGTGGGTACGCATTATTAATAACTCTTGGAAATTGAGATGATTAAAAATTAAAATGTAACCTACGACCTGAGACCTCCTAAAGAGAACCTTGGCAGGAATATTTCAAATTAGTATCAAATTACATGTCAAGGATTGTTGGTAGGTAGCTGAGTGGATACTTTCTCCTCGGTAAAATGCACGAACAATTCAAATTTTTTAAAGGGGTGGTTGTTTTTCCAAAGAAATAATCACATTAAAACGTCTCCGCGAAGTAGACGCCGGATAATAAGTAATAATTACTTGATACGAGTCTTGGTCTGCGCAATAGAAGATTCATCGGCGAGTTATAAATTAAAAAGTATCGCAGGGCGCGTCCATACTGTTCGTCCCCCCGTTCTTTTTCCTGCTAATGGTGTATAAAACTTCAAGTAGCTATAAATCTAAATCTGCAGTAGTTACCGGCCCCACCATCCGCTTTTACTTGCTTTTTGGGTTTACTGGAAATACATTTTAGGAGATTGTATATGTACTTGGAGGAACAACTATCCATCAATTGTTGATCTTATGGGGAGCGCCCTGGAGACCCTCTCGTAATAGCTCCCCCGATGGCGAGCTCCTCACCCCATCCACTGTGTTACCCCATGCGTGTCACTTCTATTCCCTTCGCTTTCCTGGACATATCTACACTTCCTCCATTCTACATTCTCAAGAACGCTTCACCATCTACTAGAAATCGCATGGTTACGTGTTGATTATGAAATCAATCAAGAACAATGCATATTGTGTTCTATTTTATTATGGGGGGCGCGCTCAAGGAGATCTTAGATAACTATATTGAAACGCGCGCGCCATTACATTCCCTCCATCCATTTATATATTCCTCCACATAATTTTTTTGTGTGTCGATGGGTTTGTATTTATAATTAAATTGTAATTATGTTTGTATGCAACGAGTCTCCATCATGTTAATGTAATAATAAGGTGAAGGTGGAGAACAATGCAGAGGCAGAATTGCGCTAGGTGATTTAAGAGAAGTGATTGTACAACGATGGGTAACGCACAATCCACCACTAAATTTTAATTAACACACTCTGTCGACCACATCTCATCTTGCGACAGGTCAGATAAACGCGAATTGCAGAGTGCACCTCATTTTTTATTCTGTTTCGCATCGAACACCTTATTTATTGATCCAGGTCCACCTGTGAGGGCGCAATCTTTAATTAAAAAGCAATGAACCGATAATTTATTTTTTATTTATTCACTTATGAGAGGTATACCCTAGGTGGATTTCTTTATTTATTACTTGCGTATTTCTGCACATAAATTTCTGATATGTGAAGGTACACATTTAATATTTAAATCTCTTGCAATATATTTGGTAAATCAATTTTATATTTGCTCGTTTCCTAAACTTTTAACTGTAAATAAATTTTATCGGATGTTCTTTGTATCACATGCCGCCTTTTTAACAATAGAACGAACGTGAAATAAATGATATTAAACATATTTCAAAATTATTTATTATTTCAAATACATATAGAAATCATCATCTTGTTTGTATATCATTCGTCCAATTGTTGATTCGCTCGTTAATTGATAATTAAGCCAGACGAAAGCAAGCAGCATTAATTCAAGTGTCGAAATATTTAAACGCAAAGCACCATGTTTGAAACGAGGAAGTGCGCACGTAATTATTTACCAATTACCAATTAAATATTTACTTGTAGAGTGGAAACACGATATAGCACCTCTGAAGAGCCCTCGCACAAATTTCAAACGCACTTATTATTTAACGGCCACCATTTATTTGTTTACTTTAAAAAGTAATAAATTAAAATTATATTAATATTCATTCATAGTCTTTTGAATTATTCAGAAGCTATCGGAAAGCCATTACGTTATTTTTATTCGATATTTTCGTTTTTTATTATTGTTAGTCTTTTTTTTTATTATTCTAGCATGTCGAATGCAGCAAGTTTTATGTGTAACTGACCTAATACACAGATACTATATCATTTTGGATGGAAAATCGAAGTGTCTGACAATTGACGAAGTGATTCAATGGAGAGCCCCCATCCAACAGACGTTATTAATCAGATAAAAGTCATATTAACGTCAGGAGCTCGCACTTTGCATCGAACATAATAAAAATATTTACTTGAGTTACAAGAGATCTGTTCAGTGATTGAGATGTTGCAGGAAGGTGAAAAATCTATGTCAGGAGTTTCAATGTTTTTGGTAGTAAACTTTTCCATGAAATATATTATATATGTACATACGTCTAATTTCGTATATCAATTTCACAAAATCTATATGTATTAGCTTTTTATTATAATTATTAATTATTTCTGGCAATATTTTTCGACATACTTAATGCATACAAGAAAATCCTTGTAAATGTAAAGGGGACTTGTTCTTATATTAGGGTTTTGATTCATTCATTTTGTACGTTAATAACAAATTAAAGAACGATTGTTATTATTATTTCGTATGATGTATGTTCAGTCCGGCTTTGTACTTATGTGGGCGCTGGAGTTTAGGCAACCAGCATAACCGAAGCGCTGTGCAGGTCATCAGAATTCTCCGAGTAATAATAATGGTTGTAATTTATGATAAAATTTATGGATATTTAAGTACTAAAAAACTTTATTCTTGCCAATGGCGAATGGCAGTGTTGCATTAGCCATAATCAAGTATTCACGTTTGTTGTACACAAAGGCATGATAAAAATAAAGAATTACTACGTATACGTCTCTGATATTGCTAGATTAAACAAATAGATAAAAAATAGTAAATTAAATAAAAATAATTTATTGCATAATTGTTAAGATGAATTGTTAAGTTGATGTGAATTTAATATTTATATGAAGTTTGTTGGATAGAAGTGTAGTAAAATTTTGTTTGTGTAAATAGAAATATTCGTAAGCCCATTTTATTCATGCGTTTTATGCCGTACTTATGTAAGGATTTGGGGTTGTACAAAGAAGATCTTTCATAACAGACGCTTTGAGTATGTGGACGCCTTTTTTATCGCTCCTTTCGATTTTATATTCAAGATGTACCTTTTATACTCTTAGACATATTCTGGAAATTGTTTCTCTTTCTTCGGTTTATGTAGTGATAACAATGCGCTCTTTTCGGTATTTTTATCAAGATGAAGTGAACTAATGTGAAAAAGCTGAGGTGCAAAAGTTGTTGCGGAAGTAATTCCGAAAGGAAAAGGTAAAAATGTATAAAAGGAGAATGCAAAATCATCCAATTACCCCCGTAGAGGCAATATAAGGCATATAAGGGAATGATGCAGCCGTTTTTGTCTCCCCCGCGTTTTTATTAGGTGTACACCCTGGATGGAATGGAAGTGAATATGGTTCATGAAAACGGGTGTTCCATAGCGATTCTTTTTTCCTTTTTAAATTTATACATGAGTGTGCAAGATGATGGGATGATGGGGTGTAGCGAGAGTCATTAGGGTGATAACCCGGCCTATACAATACCCAGGAAGTTAGGATCGCGCGAAATGACATGTGCATGATGCGATTATTACATGAATATGTAGCGACCCTGAATTTTCGGAATTAAACTCTCGCTTCGCTACATCCAACAAGAGCAAGGGGCGCACCATCGGAGCGGAATACGAAAATACGGGACGGGAATCCGTAATACACACTCACACATAACGATTTCACACTCTTATAACCGGGACATATTTAAACGACACCATAAAGATATAAACACGTACATCTATCTGCTCTCGGCCCGGAATTGGATATCGTGCCTCGTCCAAAAATGAAAAAAAAAATAAAGCCAACCCACAAAAAAAATGTAATATGGTAGCACAGCCTTCATCCATACTAATGCAAACAATGATATATGCAAATTAAAAATTTCTCTTCTACAGATATGGACGAAACAAAATTTCATTTCCAGGGGCGCAACTAGGATGTAGGAATTTTTTTGCCAAAATAGGGAAGGGTATACCTAGTTACAAGATTACACACCTTTCTACCTACTACATAATCATATCTTTTAATTCTTCACATCATGTTTTATTTTATTATTTTTATTATAATTTTTTTTGCATATTTGCGTTTTCAAATATCTTCTAATTACTATTTTTACGTCTTACAGATTTAATCTATTAATAATTTGAACTTTAATTCTTGATACTGAAATAATTTAAATTAAAAATAAATTACTCCTTAATTTGGATTGACATCAACCGAATAATATTCTCACTAAAATTTAAATTGATTTCTTGAGAATTTTTCCTCGGATCTAAATCATTCAATCCTGTAGCGCAAGTTCAGGTATATTGCTTTTTGTATTTATTTCAGATGCATTACGGGGGGTCATCGGCGTTTTCTTCTTCTATTTTTTTAGTGCATGAATTATGAATAGAACTACCTACGGATCAATTTAGGAGTGTTCGTGCCGATCCGATCAAGTTTTAATGGTTACCCTTGCCAGAGCGTCACATTGACAACCATTAAAATTTTACACAAGTTGTCCCCGTTTGCCCGCATTAATTATGAACGTCTCATTCCTATGACATTTCTATAAACGTAAAAGGAAGACACTGGAATTCGCGCCAATTATTTATTTTATAGTGATCAATCGGAGAACTCTTTTTATGGCGAATATTTAATTTAGAATCGATGACGGAAAACATGCAAGAAAAATGCCGCGAAATCCCGTATTTTATTTAATTATGATGCAGAATTCTGCTATTTAAAATAAAGAAAAATATTTTTCAATTTATATAAGTCAAATAATAATATTGTTTGATTAATAATTTGAGATGTACATCAATATTGTAATTTAAACTCAACCCTTTCACGATAACTGATTGACTTAATGCCTTTTCACTACACTTGTATATTTACTTACTAAATACGTGTATTTCCACCCTCGATACACAAATACACTTAGATATAAAGGCAATCCTTTCTTCTAATACACGCATTTAGTTACACACATACAAGTGTAATGAAAGGGTGTAATGGTAATCTGTAAGTCTATTAGAAACACACATTTAACTAATCCTTTTCTTTATAAGGGGATTACAAGAATCAATTCTTTTGAATAAATAACGGTTATTTATTTTAATGTAGAATTTTATAATACATGCGAGCTTTACATAAATTTCATTTAAATAAGAATCGCGAATACATCATTTTGGAAGATTATTGAATAATTATGAAAATATACAAGGGTTGTTGGAAAAGCGTGCTAACTTCGTAAGATAGCGCCACAAGTTATACAGGGTGTTCCAAAAAATGAGTCCCAGCGGCTTTACTAATGATCTATTTGTATATGTATTTTTAAATCGGTTGGAGAAAACCTACGAGTATCTAGAGTTTTAGAAGTTGATTTGGTTGTATAGAAATAGAAGGCAGTTGATAAATGTGCACGGGTCGAAATTTTGGAAAATCTGTGTTGCTCAAGACAATTAACTATTCCAGAATTAGCAGAAAAAGCAGTTGACTGATCAATTAGAATAGTTGATAAAATGTTCATAAAAGAGTTGATGGGTTTCGACCTCAACATTGAGTTTTGTTTATGAAACAGTTGTGTGTTTTCCACTTTATAAGTTGATCGAGTACGTTGGATAACTGAGGCTAGATTTCCGATTAAAATGAGCTACATTTATTGATGATTTAATATTTTAAACGGTTAATATTCTTGAGAAAATTTTTAATATATTAAAGCTACATCGTATATTTATTGCAACATTTATTTAAATTTCTTACGAGAAAGAACGACATTAAAGGAAATTCATTTCGCATGTAAAATTTCACATAAGTGTGAAAGACTGTGTGTTAAGAGAATAAAAAAAATAAAAAATCAAGTTCGAATTCTGATTGTTGAAGTAGTGAGTAAAACGTTAATGGATTAATGCATTAAATCTTAATAATCAACAACATCGAATCGGATATGAATGTAGAAAAATCGTTTAATATTTTGTGCGTGCATGAAAAATCTGCGCAATTTTTCAAGTTTATGGCATACAGGGAGTGTTGATATTTTTGTAGCGCAGCAGTAAATTTCGTGTTCGAATACGTTCCCTGAAAATTGGGCTTATGTTTTCAATTAAATGTTGTGAATGTAATAAATCCGCCACCCCAGTGTTTTAAGTTTTTTTTATGGGCAGTAAAACAAATATCAAAACTCATTTAAAGTTTTGCGCGAATGATTAAGGGTCCCTTTATAACGCGCGAGGGGTGCCAGGGGGCAGTTAGCATCCATTCAAGGAAAGTTAATTATGCGTTGATTTTTTTCGAGATTGATGTTTTGATCCTGTGCAAGTTTAGATGGATGTTTCGGAAGGGTTGTGAGCTGGGCGCGTGTTTCGGGAGTTTTATCAGATGGAACGAGGCTTACGAAACGCCGTTATGATATCAGCAGTAGCAGTAGCAGGCTGCTGGGGTGACGGCAGACAAATGGGTGTCGCTGCATATGTAAAACGAGCGGCCCAGTCACCCTTTGTCTGTCATTTGTCACTGTCCGGGGGCGGCACGGTGCCATGGTAACGGCGGCGGTAGTGACGGTGGCGGCGGCGCGTCCACGTGAGAGTGTGTACGGTCCATTACACGGGCCGGCTAATGGCTATGCCCCAGCAGAGATGGATGTGTGCTCTAAACGGTCCATAGCGGTCTGCTGTAAGAACACACAAATCGGCGTCGCGGCCTCTCCATTTCCAACATTAAGCAGAGCGCGTTATGCATGCATGGCAGGGGTGCACTTACATCACCGTTATGGTTATATGCAGCAGTTTTCATCTTTTAGACTGACTGACACCCTCATTCTACACGGGGTAATCTGCAGGAGAACCTTATTACTCATTCATGCTATTGCAAATTATCCATCAAAACTACCACCGTACACCTCGCACTCTTCAATTGCCAGAAATTCCATTCCCCCTCGCCCAACAAAAATCCCAAACAACCATTTACCCACCCTAAAATTATACGTAACTGCCAATTCCGGCAAATTCAAAATTTGATTTACGCATCCCCTCGCTCACATTCCACTCTTAGGATTGCGTTTGATTCACCTGACCAACTTTCCACCAATTCACTCTGGGAAAAAACGTACGTTGCTTATTACTCCGTTTAATTAACTGTGCGACAATTGGAGTACTTTCAAACAGAAAAGTTGTGTTAGGATAATTTGTGAAATGCAATTGTTCTTGGCTACTTTAATCAATTCTGCATCCCGTGCGTGTAATTCGCTTGTTTCCTTGATGTTTCGTGCATTTACAATAAAGCGGCGTATCATTAAATATCTAATTATTAAAACTGCAAACATGAGGGGAAAAATGTGAAATTTATATCATTCATTTATTTCCAGGCAATTTACATAGTACATTCTTGAATGTTTGCTTTGCTATTAGGAATTCTGTGGAGTTTTCAAGGCAATTATGTTATTTACATTGCAGGGAAATTGCTTGATTAACTCAAAACGAATATAATCTTACTTTAATAAATATATTTCATTTTGCAAAAGATCTTATGTTTTCCTTCAAATTCTGTTTTAAATATTTAAAAATCTTCGAAATCGCGAAGAAGCCAATTCTACCGACTAAAATTTTAAGAAAAATGATTTTTTGTTGTTTAGTATACAACTTAGAAGCCCGAAAAATGCGAATAATTTTGAAGTACGAGTATCATATCATATTATTGTGTTGAAATTAAAATTGCGTAGATGTATTTGAACAATTTGAATTATTAAACTAATTATAGGTTATACCAATTTAAATCCGTTACACGTCATAGATGTTTCAATTGTCACTCTAGTTATTATGATAATTAATTCTGGTTGTCATTTCATAAACTTCAAGAAATGTTACAAATTGGCAAGATTGTGCATACGAGATATCTTCAAGTAATGATGTGCAACGAATTTTGTTTTGTATAACCTACAGTTAATTAATTTGCTTAAATAAATTTTCTCTGTGCTAAAAATGTGGAATTTTATCTTCAATTTAGTAAATGGAATGAAATCTAAAATATTGAAATTTAATCTTCTTAAAAATTGTTATGCATTTTAAAATTAACAGTAACTTTAAATATGTTCTACTATTTTTTGTCCGCATGAAAATAGAATGTAAAGAAAAATTAGGAAGTTTTGACAACTGAATTCCCCTCGGGATATCAGAAACAACCGAAATCGAACGCATAAACAACTGAATACACTTTCGCATATATATATATTTCTCTTTCTTGCTTTAGCAAACTTGCGAAACTATATACTCAAATAAATATATTTGAAAATGCGGGGATGCTGTTCAATTTTTTGTCGGATTTAAAAGGATTGCTCATTTCAAGGCGGTGTGTACAGGAGCGCGCGCGCTCGCGCGCCCATGCTCATTCACCCTTATTGTTTTCCATGCAAGTTATAGAAATTGGGGAAAACTTACTTTTGCCTTTTGTTCTCTTCCCCCTAACTGCAACGTCGGCGAATTATTTTCATGCTTCGTGTTCCCCTAATTGCTTCTCCATAGTCGGAAACCACCGGCCTGAAATATTAAACACAGTTTTGAGAACTGGAATTACAAATCTAATAATCGCCCTGTTTGTATTTGATGTGACCTAACAAAATGAAATTATAATGTGAATAATGGAACTAAAACAAAATGAGTATTTTTATTAAAAATTCATCATATTCAGAACTTTTTGATTTTTTTGTTTCATATAATTTCCTTTACACCTAAACCTAAACTGCAATTTTTGCGAGACTTAAAATTATTTCAAGTACACATACTTTATAACTATAGAATAAAAAAAAATATTTTTTTTTCTAAAATTTATATACAGGTTGAATTTAGGCTCAAATGGTATTCATTCAGTACTAAATTTTGAATAGTTGAAAATACTCTCTCAAGTTGTTATATGTAGGTAGCGATTTAGGTCTAAAATATCGCATTATGGTTGAAATTGCGTAGTTTGTTTATTATCAAAAAAAAAATAAAATAAAAAATAAAAATAATTAATTAAAATATTATGAAATATTTTTGTGATACATGGGATAAAATGAAAATCAGGTCCTAAATATTAATTTCAATAATACCAGTTTAATGGAAAACGTGATGTAAATAATTTTTAATTAAAATAAAAGCATTTTGTTCATTTTTAATGGTCCGAAATTGAATTGTATAAAATTACACGAAAATGAATATTTTATGGGGCCGGCACCCGCACCGCCACCGCACAAGTAGTTAGAGGAGGGTAAATAATAATTCTGTTTGGCAATTGAATTTCGGCCGGTCGAATGTATGCAAATTCAATAATGCATTAAGGACCGGGTAGCCGGAATTGCATTTTCGTTTTGGTGGGTTATGTTTGTAACGGGGATGGGGTGGGTTTTGTAGTGGCCTTATACGGGATCCGTTTCCTAGTCGGCGGTGGGCAGATAAAGTAAGTCGATACTGGCGCGATAAATTGATTTATTCGGGAGCGAAGTAATGAGATGGTGGGCCGGCTCCCATCGATCAGGCTCTGGATGTGATTGTAAATCCCCCCGACTTGAAATATCCAATATAATTAAGTTTCCGGTCGAACAGCTTTCCGCGTTTCCATCCCGTGCTCTCCCGCTTCTGTTCCACAACCGCAGCGGAGCGGCAACTAACTAGAAAATACACCGCAGCCTATGCTATATTGGAATTTGGAATTTTAACTGAATACATTACACCTAAACAACGAAACATTGCCAAGCCGCACATTTCGCATCAGCTACCCCTCCTCTCTACAAAGATACGCGCTTTCCTTCATCATCAATTTTAAATAAATTACTTTCCACCCGAACTATGTTTATTCATTCCGTTTCAAACATTCACAAGTTCATCCAGTTTCGTTTCATTTTCTGTTCAAGTAGTTTTATGTGATATATCTGTAACTACATCAATTAATAATAAAGAATCTAAATGCTTTCACTCACGTTACTCGTGAGCTCAAATGTCTGGGAGTTTATGAGTAATGTAAACGCTATCGTAAGCCAGAAGCGAGCAATTTTTTACATCGTGAGCAATCCAGATTAGTTGAAAACTCACACCGATCTTAATGCTGAAATGAGTATGCCAAGCTCTCAGACTGCTCACCTTAAACTTATTGAGTAAGCTGATCTCAAAGGTCTTTGTTTTATCAGTCGGCTAAATAAACTATTACTAAAGCTGTTTCTCAGAAGAAAAGAATCGAATGAGCGAACTGAGCTTTAAATTCTAAATTCATTTCCTTAATTATACGTTTACTTTTTAGCTTATTAGTGCGAAACTAAGAATACTTTCATATATTACTGTGCGAACCAGAAGAAAAAGATAAACTTGAAGCACGAGACATGTAACAATAGAAAATTAAAATTTTTTTAATCGTCTTAAGAAGGTTTCTTAATGTTGATTTAAAAAAAAATTGTTAAGTAAAAAGAAAAAATAAATAAAAATTTAGGGCGTCGATTAGACGAGTATTTTTTTACAATTCGATGTGATATTAATTTAAGTTACGAAACTTGTCCAAGTAGATATAAATATTTTTGCGAGAAGTTAAAGAAGTTACTTAACATGCAAAAATTTAATGTTCCCATCCAAAAACGTAACAACTCTTATTTAACGGAGAGGGTGTAGTGTATATTAAATGTCGTGAGTGTGTATTTTTTACGAGGTAGAAAGAGCTCCGTGCAGTTTTCCTCTGAACTTTAAATAATAAATGTCTGAGAACATTACCTGGGCAAATAATATGTGTAATTTAGTATTTTTCAGAGCAATTTGCATAGGCTAGTTGTATATCATAAATGAAAAGCGCCTATTAAATGGGCAAGATTGTAAACTGTTATTATAATGCGGCTGTGCCGATAAAGTTGTTGCAACAATAATGAACGGGGTGGTGGGAACGAAAAAAATTACAATAATTTTCCTGAGGGGGGTGGTGCATGCGTAAAAGAGTGGACCTAAAGGCTCGCAGAATGGGGGTTCTTTCTGAACAGCTTTTTCCTCCACATAAAATAATTACTAACTGTTCCCCTTTAATGCAATATCTCGTGTGCGCGATTAAGGGCCTGTCAAAAACAGAGAAATTCATTTTTTCGTATTCTTTCTTTAATTCCTTTTTTATCAGCATCGCCGCATTCATTTGGCGCCCTCGCTTCCACGATATATATTTTTTTCACCCCGGCCTTCCATTCCTGCAGTTCGCTTTTTTTTCTTCCTAATGCAATGCGGATTTTATAATTAAGTACATTTAAATGTGGATTTTTTTGTAGTTCTGCGGGGGTGATATAATTATAAGGGGAAGAAGGTGGCGATGATAAATCCACAGGGATAGAGATTAGAGCTTCATTATGGGTGTTTAAGGGATGATTGGATTTATGCATGTAAAGCAAAATTAAGGGTGTGGAAGGGGCGCGGGGTGATTCTGTGAGATAAAACCAGGCTCACGGGGTTCCAAAAACGATATCGTTATCGCCCCCATGCTTTGGACTGGACGCACGTACTTAAATGGACAGTGGGATCCGATCTCGGACCAGTATTAACGTGAATAAATTTAACGGGGGCGATTTTTGTACTCCGCCAAATAAATTTAAGGGATAATGCATCTAATGGCCCTTAAAAACCATCCACTGCACTGCATTTATCTACTTCACTCATCAGAAACATTTAAATCGGTCTAATCGTGCAGAAGAATTTACTCAAGATGGACAAATGTGAAGGGAAGTTTTGTTGTCAGTGACGAATTTTTCGCAGATATAAATTGTGGAAATTTTGCAAATTTTCTTGATAGAATGTGATTATTTAACTTTTGTTTGAACAAGAACTAAAATATTATTATTTCCTGAATTGAGTAAAAAGCGGGTATAATATTTTTTGTCTTCTTAAACGGTCCATACACGGTCCGATCGGTTGTATGACCTGCAGTACGATAAGTTGAAAACGTAATTTCAAGCTTTTTTTTTTCATAAAGATCGTATTGCATACAGTACTGAAGCTTCATACAGACAACTAATGGTTTCATATTTCAAAAATTTTACATATTAATTACAATTGTAGAGTATTATTGCTAATTTTGAATTGAATTTATTAGTTAGACCTAAAAACACAAAAAGCACCCCTGTTAGTACAATACATAACCCAAACTGTTTCGATATCGGAAGCGAAGTTTCAATCGCTTCTCAACTACAAAACTAGTAAAGCGTTCATATTTTTGATATTCACCAACACTAACCCGGAGGAAATACGGCTTCAAATAAATTTAATTTCCTTCATTAGATTGAACTGCATTTCCCAAATGCAACCAAGCAAAATATTAAATAATTTCTAAATTAACTTCCCTCCATACAAACGCACACCACATCATTTTGAATTGTTTTAATGCATATCATTTGCAAAGTGAAAACAAAAAATCCACGAGAATTATCGTTTCGAGAGGAATAAAATAAAATAAAAGAGTTCCAGCAATATGAAAATTGCTATTATTAGTGCATGTGACATTTTAGCATAATTAATCCCCGAGAGGGGAAATTTGCAGTCGCAATATAAAGGCGTAATTTACACTCTTAAACGGCAAATTTATCCTTTTTTTTCCAGGCCGGTGTGCAGCTTGCGAGAGTTTCAATTTTTAATTCCGCCATCAAATATTCAACGAGGTACACGCGCACAAATTTCTCCACCCTAATTATTTATGCATTTTTAAAATGGATGCTTCATATATTTCCATTCAGACGTTTTCTTTTTTTTTGCCTTTTTCATAATCGAACCAGAAGCTGGTTGCGTTATGCAACGTTACACAAAGAATAAATAAACTTCGACTATAATTAAACCACCAGCGTAAGATAGATTCCGAACGGGTAATTTAAATATTATTATTATTTTGGGAGGATCGTGAATTTATTATTTTAATAGTTTCGCACCAGGGTATTTGTATTGTCTTAACGCGCCTTTTCGTTTCTGGTGAATGTAAACAGGCCGGTTGAATGGTTATAATTATATCGATTCTGATCCCTGATGTTTTTTTTCTTTATTGCGCAATTTCTAAAAGTGTATTGAATTTGCGCCGCGAAAGCACTTCCATTCATCAAATTGCACTAACAATTTACGATTAATTAATTAACAATAATATTAATACAAATGCACGCCTCAATGCGTATTGAATTTATATTTACATTTAATTAAAATTGTACGAGAAATGATTTAATTAAATAATACTACAACATACCAATTTTTAATGTGTTACAAGTTTTCTATTTGTTTCTCTTTCATGAAAATATCATGCACAACAAAGCTCTTATACACGACACGTATAGATGGCATTTTGCAAATTTTCACCTCACAATTTACCACCAAATAGTTGTTTATATAAGTTGTTAAAAGGGTAAAATATTTTATGGGGATATATGTATAATAATTCAAAATAGTAGAAAGTAACAGATCTTACTTATAACTTATTGCCCTTAGATAAGAAATTTACATGATTGCCAACCACATTTTTTTTAATACCTATATTATTGTCACATATGATACTTGAAAACAATCTTATATTGTAAATGTATTTGCATGTCATATTTTTAATTATTATTATTATTATTTCACTATCACTTGATTAATTTGCAATAAAATCACTTTAATAAATGTCATGGTTTTCATCTACTATTACTACATCAGTTTATTTTCATAAAAACAAAATGTTATTTTAATTATATCTTTTCTTCAGGACATGCAATTATCGATAAAAAGATAAAATAAGATATTTAATAAGAAGTTTAAGATAATTATATCCACTTTATTTCAACATTAGACTCTATTCAACCATAGTTAATGCAGCCGTATGATGTATGACTTTATCAATTCATGACATGGCCGATAGATGGTGTCAATGTATGTTCTTTTTAACTTGTAGATTTTATAAGAAGATGTCTTGAAGCTGGTTATAAAAACGATCTTAATTATTGTTCGATTTAATTATTTTTTATTTGATTTGTAAGGAAGAAATTTGGGGATGGAAAGTGAATAAACCTTAAAAATCTTCTTCAATTTTAGCTTATTACATTCTAAGTTCCACCCTAAAATATTATTAGTTCTGGATAAATTGTATGAGACATACATAAACGAAGATTAATTGGTAGGATGAAGAAGTGTTGATGGCATCAAAATATTTTATTCATAAAAATGTTGAGGAATTTCGCATATGCGGAGGCGAAAATGCGCCTCGTACCATAACATCAAATTATGGACACACACATACACACACACCACCACCCTTATATCACATATTTTCTGGGGAGTTAGTGCATAAATAAAATTTAAAACATTAATCGGATCTGAAGAAAAATATCGTACGACGCATCTTCATAATTAATAAAGTTCTGCGTGGGGGGATAAGAGGAAATCGTTACACACAAGTCCCAAAACTTTAAATTAGTTAATAAGATTAATAAAATAGGCTGAACCCGTTTGTAAAATCACGGTAGTTAACCGAACAATGAAATATTCATTCATTCACCCTGTGAAATATCAAAGCACTCGCTACATGACAAGTATCTTGAGCTGGCGCGCTCGCGTTCGCGCTCACAAGTTAGATTATTATAATTAGCGAGTTTGATTGACGGTTCACCTTAGCTTAATTAAACCCTCCGCCATCATTTAAATACACCCACTGTAATAGGGCGCGCGCACATTCGTAATTCACACAGTGCGCGATATTAAATTAATACAATCCCCCTTATATTCCACCACCCAGCCCACCCAAACCACCTATCGATTTCGGTTAATTTATAATTTTTGGTCGCTTGAAAAAATTGATCCGCCTCCGGGTTCAACTTGTACCACGAAACAATCAAATTACTTTCGAATATGAGTACGTAAATTGCTTATAATTTTATATAGTTTTATTCAAATATGTTAATTGCACGCCCCTGGGTTAATCGGTTGTGCCGGGATTCGAGAGAATGCGCTGCATGTAGGCCCAATTGGGCCGTGTGCGCGAGGTGCATGGCGAAAATAGGTAAAGATTTTGCCCTCGAGCTTATTAGGAAATTAACTTGCTCTGCAAGATTGTAAGGATGAATAATGGCGAACAATTCTACGTTTTTTACAACGTACTAAAGAGATATTTTTTCCTGCGGGGAACAATTGCTGCAATAAACATTTTAATATCTTCTCAAACTATCTTGGCTTGTATTAAGCCATTTTCTTGAAAATATAAAAAAAACTTTCGAACAAGTTTTCGATCAATTGATTACAATAAATATATTCACACAATAAAAGCATACAATTAATAGCCGTAAAAATATGAATTTTTAGATTTTCATGATGATGACGATATAAAATTTAAAGAGCTAAATCCGCAGCATATCATCGATGTCATCATCAAACACAATCAGCAGTACGAACATAAATCACGTTCGATGCGATATTATTGTAATGAAATTTAAATTGCGCGGGTGGTTAGTAATCATCATCTGTAATTTGCGTGTTGTGCTAATTTAAAATTTCGAATTGCTTTTTTGTCAAGATGTATTTAAAATGATACAAGCTGGCAATATTGTGTTAAAATAATGATGCGAAACGGATATGTTTTAGTACAACTCGTACATTTTTTTAAATATTTTGAAAATCATTTTCTTGAATATATAAAAAAATCTTTTCGTGTATTTTTTAATGCGATTTAGAAGACTTCCTTCTAGTATTATTACAAAATTTCAACCCATTTTGATAAGCAATTTTTTTTACATATCGTGAGGTGTAACTCTTTTTTTTTGCTTAAATCAATTACATAGTGAGGTTCTCCACCTTCTAAATAGGACCACATGTGAAATTATATCCGTTTTGGAATAATCTATTAATTTTAGAGTAACAATTTTATTATACCCAAAGGATAATTGAGTAATTGAAAGAAGAAACAAAGTTATCAGTGGAAATCGCCTACACTGAGTCAAGTGTAATTCAACTTGTTATTTCTACAGCCTCTAAATTATTGATAGCTCTATTATGATCAGCAGACGAATGAAATGTTGTTTATTAGTAGTTTTTATATAGTTTGGAAAAAGTTTATAAATGCCCATGTAAAAAATATTTCAATTCTACCTAGAGCTTCATAAAAAATACTCCCACATTTTATTTTTTGATTCAAAATTGCAAAATAATTCAAATAAATCAGTAATAACGTGTAAAACATTAACGGTTTTGATGGCATCTGCTCCCCCTCAATTTTTCACCTGCTGGTTAAAATTTTCGGCCCTCGAATTAATTGGCGCGCACATTTTTCATATTTCGATAATAATACGTTTCAGGTAATTTCGCACAGATGCTTCAAAAATTGAATTAAATTGCTCATCGAAATAATTCCCTCTTCTTAAAAATCTCAGCCACCATTTAAAAAAAGTATTTCGAAATTGATTCATAATCGTCGCGCATTCATATAAATTTAAATTTAATTCAACAATAAATGTCAGTACTATCATCGTGTTGATGGCGATGAGTGCAATAAATTATTTAATTGCAAGCAATTTTACTCGGAGCTAAAAGTGCGTGTGATTGGAGCACCAATTAATACGGTAATTGTAAATGATTTCGCTCATTTACGGAGAAGTAAGTAGTGTCATTGGAGCAGAACACTTTTTATACTAATTCTAGATTCACTTTACACACTACAGTAAAAATATAACTATTTAAAGTGCCATGAGAATAAAATTTGGCATAGAATTTATGAATTGCGACGGACATTGTCAATAGCATCTGTACAAGGGTTGCAGTTAATCGTTCATGGTTGGTTATGGCGGACCTCGTAATAGTATTTTCTTTCAAAACTATGGGAGTAACAAGATTAAGTAATTTACTAAGTTAATTCAGAGATAATTACACCAATCATCAGATTGCAAGCGGCCAAAATTACTCATCAAATTTTGAGTACGCTGTTTCGAATCATCGGTGAGCTAATATTATTTAATCCCTATCTTTCTAACTTCGGACAAATTTAGTAGACTTTGACATTTCAAGTACTTTTTTCCATTCGAGGAAAATGGAATTGCTGAAAGTAAGAAAATTCTGTTCGCTATCGCTTTTTTTGTCTGAATGTGCCGAGTATTTTTAGATTTTAATTACAATAAAAGTAAAAATAGCGGATTTCCTTACTCGGAATGAAAATATGTTAAACATTTATTTACGTTTTTTTTTTCTTTGTCTGTATAATATATTAATTTTGTTTTTTAATAATACTTCAATTAATATTGTGTATACTAAGAACACATAATATAAGAATGGATGTCACGTTAGTGAGGCGATTGAAGAAAATTGCAAATAGGTTGGAAAAAAAATTTTAAATTCCTTGTAGCGTTTGAAGTAGAATTGAGAATGGAGGGCAAGGAATGAACGAATTTATGTATTAAATTTGCTGGCGTTGGCTATATTACAGGCCGTCCCTGGAAGTATATAAGTTAAAGTGCGTGGCGTCCCCCTGGCATCCCCTAACATTTAGGCATCCACAGAGGATCCGGGGCATCTCCAGGGCTGGTGCACTTGCTAATACAGGCGAGTGTTCTTTTCCTCCGGGACCAGAGAAATGGATTGGAAAACTTCCATCCATTGATTTGTATTCGCCGAGTGCCGCCTCATGCCGCCTCGCCGACCTTATATTTACTGGCTCGCCCAACGGAACAACATCTTGCACTCACTCCACTATTCCACTTCTAACTCGAACCACCGAATATCCCCAAATACTCGGAAAACACTCCAACGCCACGGTCTCTTTCCCTCGTACAACCACCCCACAAACACATACACACACACACACACACACACATACATACATACACATACACACATGCAGCCAGATGCTTCGAACACATCTGAACATTCTAACTAAATCAAATTACTTGCAATTACTATAAATCCACAACATCTTACCTACTTATATCCAACACAGTAAATAACAACACGGACATCTATTTATCTTCTAACGCGATCCAGCAAAAATAAACTAACCAATTGATACAGTTCGAGCTCAACTTGGAGGTCCCGGAGGGTTGTTTATGGCCAATTACGCTCTGAATTATCCTCAACACATTGATTCATGCACTAATGAATATTTATTAATTCCCACCGTTAATTAAAATCCAACATCATATTGATTCTTAGAAGACTGCTTCGATAAAAATTTTAATAAGTTAGCGAGTAGGTACTCGTAGTACTGCCGCCTTGCAGAAAATTTACCGTTCGTTTATTGGAATCCGTACATTAATTCTCTCGTTACTTGGTATGACCGCGTTTAAAGGCTCGAAGCAAATTGCAAATTTGTAATCTTTACACTCTGTAATGAGACTAAGTGATTAATTAATTTCCATTTATTTTTAACGACTCTGGTTTTATTTCAATTTTTTGTGTGTGCTCGCGCGTTTTTTTTATATGTTTTGCCCTGATTATATCATTTAGCTTATTAAGGAAACTTAATCAGACAAATTGATACAGAATCGTTAGCACCTATTTAAATGCGATATCACACACATGAAGAACTTACCGCTCCTACATACTGCGAGCGAATATCGTAATTATAAACTTTTTCTTTTCACATTTACCTATTAACCAATAATTCTCGTTCAGATGGCCATAGTTCTTAATTCTTGTTGGATTAATTTAAATATGTACATGAAAATGCATATTTTATATCTCTAGCTATAATATAAAATAAAAACAAAACAATAAACAATTTCTCAAATTGAGGGGTAAATGGTTGGTTTGGATCTTACAAAACAAAACCAGAAGAAGCAGACCAATTTTAGAAAGAACTAGAAGACATAATCTCAAAAATACCAAAAAACCATATTAATTTTCTTAGGGAATTTTAATGTGTAACTGGGTAGGGAAAAGAAATTCAGAAACATGATTGGAAATTACCCCGCACATAAAAGAACCAAACATCTTCTTGCAAAGCAAAAGATATGGACTTCTCAAAACCCTGAACACTAAAAACAGAGTACGGGATTCTGCGTTATACAATTATACACACACGTAGAGAAAATATCAGATGTAATACGAGAAGGAAGAATTTTTTTCTATGGGATGAATTCTAGTACACTAACCAGTAGAAAATAGTTGGACTAGAATGATATGGAAGAATTAGGGATAACTGCAAGCGATATCAAAGAAAGATCTTCACAGAGAAAAATACTACAAAATACTGTGGGATAAAAGGAAAAACAGAAGATAACAGAGTCCACATACGCACACACAGACATTTAGATTTCATATACGAACTTTTCAAGTTCGTAAAAACTTTTGTAAGTTAGTGAATCATTCATTTAACAATTAAATGCTGCTCATCATCAATTATAATATATAAAGTATAAAAATTACTACAAGAAATATAAAATCATAATTGAAGCGGATAAATGTAATTATCACTTGTACTTTTTTAGAATTAAATATAGTTACATCCGCTGACAACTGATTAAATTATTGCTTATTCCTAAATTTATTATAAGGTTTAACGAAGCGGAAGCTCCAAATCTATGCATTCTAAATAATTTTATCAAAGACGTAATAAAAGTTTTGTATTGGCAAAGAATAAAGCGGCAGTGTCGAAAATACGTTTCCCATGATTACAAAAGTTTAACCATCATTAAAGTTCATATATTGCCTTTAACAATTTCATTAAATTTGAAGGCAGAGATTGATAATACACAACAACGTAAAAGCCATAACATAAATTTCCTCCTAAACGAAGTTGATTTAAAAGGATGACTAGCACATTGTGGCATATTAGAAAAAAAAATGTTGCGCAATAAAAAATTCAAAAAGAGTTTCGGGTAATGCGATACACGAAAAGGAGATCCTGACATTTTATTTGGATATCGAGATTGTATTCCATATTTTGGTTGATTTCGGCCGCAAGATTACGAAAAAGAAAGTTATCTGTGTTCGTGCGTTATTTGTACGATGCTGGGGGAACATTTAATTTAAAGTTTATTGTAAACGGAAAGTTATAAAGGAGAAGATAGCAGTTGGAAACAAGAAGTGTATTAAATAAGAAAGAAACATGCGAATTTCATATTGTTAATGGAGGTGGGCAGCGGCGGTGGCGGCACAAGGGGCCCCGAACTTTTCCTGCCTTCCGAGGCACATGTAATATTGATAAAATTGAGAAGTGGAAATGTTCCGTGGGGGTGTTCTATTCTCGTGGGACTTTTAATAAAATAAAATGCGTTAGACAAGTGGAAGTCGGACAGGAGTGACGTCCAATGCATATTTTAGGACATTGTTAACCTTTACGGCGGATGAATTATGCAGCGAGTCAATCGATGGAGCCAAGAGTGTTTGGTAATTGGAGAATTCTACTATAATCGACTCGTAACATTCACTGCGCTATTCCTTAGCGGTTGTCAATCAAGGCGATCTCATTCCCATCTAACTAAATTTACTCACATTTTTATTAATACTTCGTTTCTTCCTACTCCATTTCTAATTTATTTACATCTACGTCAATGAATAATAAAACATTCCTTACTCCTCCAAGATAATACGTTATCAACTATGCAATAAACAGTCTTTATTCATGACCAAGATTCTTTTTTATATATACATGCATGTTTCAACTATTTGAAAAATATATTAATCAACCATTTAATAAAAATAAAAATCGTTTAACATTTTACAGTAATACCAAGGTACATAGTTGTAATTTTTTTCAACGTTTTTCATTTCAATTTTGCTACAAACTGATTCAATTCAATTATACGATATTTTCTATAATTTCTATACTTTTAAAAAATAATTGAGATATTGGAAATTTGCGAAGAAAATTTTCGCCAAAATAAAAAAGAAAGTTTTTTCAATGCTATTCCAAACTTTTTCCTACCGAATACTGCTGTTTGTTCTTTAGTTTCGATTGAGCGAAGTAACAAGAATTAGCTTTACAAACAAATATGTTGATTGCCAAATCTCAAGACGCCGCCTAGAAAAACCAACATTTAAGGAATGTTGACACCCGAATTTAAAGCCGGACTCAACATGCACCATACGAAATAAATAAATAAATATTGTATTTGGTTATCAGTTACTAGCAGAAGTCAAATTACACATAGAAAAAGAAAGTTTCGTAAATTTAAGAAGTTTAGTAGCTAAATGATGATAAAATTTGGTTATAGAACCATGTAAAAACGTATCGATGGATGGACACATAGCTTAGTGTGTACTAGTATGTTGGAATGCGGTGATTCGCCTGTGGGAATAGCCCACCACCAAAAAGAAATCAGAGTGAAGAATAATTAGTGTTGAGATGCAGCGCAGAAGAATAAAAAAAAAGATTAATTATTTTTCGAGTGGAAAACAATGAGTATATCCCTGCATGAGGCCGGGACCCGTAATGGCGATACTAATCAACTGCAGTGAGAAAATTATAATGTAAATTAAAATTAATTTAAGTTATTTGAAAATTAGATGTAGGTAATGAGAAAATGCGGCAAATTGAAAAATAATTATCAATCGGAAACGATATAAATGTAAATCGACTGAAAGTCGTTCTTAAAACGGAACGCTTTTAAATAATTAATGGATGAACGATGCGTAATAACATTAAATAATTAAATAAGTTACCTTATAATCCACAAACATCAATAATGTATTACGGTCGGGCAAATAAACATCTGGAAATATATGTGTTTATACGAATGAAATGTGTCATTGCAAAACAAACAGTGGCCGCGGATAGCGCGGATGCCGCGGATCGCAGGATGTATTTGTATTTGTACGTTGGCCATTATATTTCGCAGATAATAAATAATGAACTGGAGTTTAGAAATACCCGGCTCGTGCGCTATTATTACAGATAGACAGATAGACACGGCTAAAAAGACCGGAGAAGGAGTTTATGTATAAATAATGCTTTGGGGGGCGGCTATCGTCGGGATTGAGGGGGATGGGTGTCTGTGCAATGTATAAATTGCAAGTTCGGTGCACCGCCGACGAGCAGGAAATATCAATGGGGAAGTATAAGTAATCAAAGTAAACGCCGCTGTGAAATATTGATTGGCGCATTTATAAATTGGGTCGACAATATCAACTTTTTATAAAAATCGAAAGATTTGTGGAACTAATCCATTTTCGTATTAAATTTTTTATGTGGTCGGAATCATCCAGTCACTTCCATCCTTCCAATCATTATTCTCTCGGTACACATCAGTTTTGATCACTTCGTGCAACTGATAACGCAATTATAGTTTCATATATATATTTTTTATCAACCATCTCAACACTCACTTTAATTAAACTACATGAAAATTGATATAAACATGCTCATATTAAAAATTTAACAAAATAATTACGTACTAGATTATTTTTATTTACAAGCTTTCTTTCGCCAATAAACAAAATAAAACAAGAAGCTTTATATGCACTTAACAATGCAATCTGTTGTCTTACTATGTATGTACATACACACACACACACACAATAGATTTACACATGATAGTCAGAAAAATTATTTTTTTTTTTTTTCAATTTAATTCATGCAATTAAAAGTACCTAGTTTGTTCATAAAATTGATCATTTTTATAGCTAAAACTAAAAACATGTTTTATGCATGATGATATGTCAATATTGTTTCTGTTTTTAAAATGCTAATGAATTTTAATACACTACTTACAAATTATATGTAGAAAAACGAAAGGTATGACAATAATTTGTAGGCATATACAAAATTAACATATAAGTAATTTTAATTTTTAGAAAACGAAGAGATCTTGTAATACTAGTTATTAAAAAATGATGCAGTTTTGTAAAGTTAAAAAATAATGTGGTTAAAGTAAAAGCCATTTACGACTTGTGTGTTCCATAATTTAAAACCTTTAATTATACTTCTTAATGTATAATTCGAATAATAAATTACCTCCACTAATAAAATGATTTTTTTCACCGTCAATATCAACGATTATGTCAGTGGTCGCCTTACGCAAACAACGGTCTCCATACCGTAATTATATTCCGGGAACTCGTGGCTGCATTTACATTTTTAATTGCGTTATTTATTGATCAGATAATGGTACGAGGAGTATACGCGACGATAAGAGCAACAAACCGCTGCCCATATGCTCGTATCTCACAGCTATCTTCAGGGCTGGTCCCTTGCAAATATTACACTAAATTATACTTACAATTCCTTTTTATACCCCTCCCTCCACCCTTCACTTTCTCTTACTCAACGGCACCCCTTCAAGCATTAACCGCAATTTATTTGCAACTACTCGAATGAGTTTTGTAAACATAAAAATTATATCGTCGGACGCCTAAACGCGCCGTTTATTGCATCAGCAGTAAAAACCCCTTCAGAATGAGAAGACAATGTCAGGACGATTTAATAAAAGAATCGGCCGGACGGAATTAATATCCCGGATCTCACTCGTTCACCCCTTTTTGAATTCGGACAATAGTTTGTACAAGACAAATTCAAATATCCGATTACAATTAGACCTGTTAGCCAATTTGTTTCCATCTCACCTACTTCTAACCCTAACTCATTTTAAATTCGTGCTACAATACCAAACAAAAGGGCTTTTGATGTAATTACGAGTATCAAAACAACACTCAGTTAAATGTCGTTCAAAAAAATACTTAAAGATCATTTCATTTCATTTTATTTTATTTTTTATTAATACAGATTAGTTTCTAACGCAAAATTTTATGTGACCAATACGCTAAAATATAAATAGAAATTAAATTGTTGAAATTAAAAAATATATTAAAGTACTTACTTACTTTATTTAATTTTTTTAATGGTGTTTATAATTCAATAACTATTTTATAGTCTTGATATCCATTTAATAAATTAAATTTTTATAATTGAAAAGTCCTTTGCATTTATAGAGAAGAATAACATAGATGTTAAATGCTTAAGAACAGTTCAAGTTGCATCATACTTTTAAGAGTATTTTTCTTTAGGTTTACTATTTAATAGAGACATTATAATAAGAGATCGAACGCGAGATAGCAACAACTCAATGTTCCATTACATTTCGCTTCTAATTCTCTATCTTTCATCTTTGTTCTTCGAAAATTTTGACATTTTTTGACATATGAAATTATGAAAATATTATTTTCTAAACCTAAACAAATTGTAAACATATAAAATTTTAAAGATTATATTAACAACTTGCATAAACCAATCGAATGGTAATATGGAGTGTTATCTTTTTCTTCAGGGTACGTAATGATCTCTGATTATTTACATAACTATAAGGAACGTGTGTGCTTGGTTGCCTGTTTATGTTCATTCGCTAGGTTCTTTACGAAAAATTCGTTTTGCCTGTTCTGGACATCCTTTTACATTCTTAATTGAATTAATTTTGTGTTAAAAATACGAAACTTTAGCTAGTGACAGTGAATATTTAAATTAATAACATTTTTAATTTAACAATTAATCATTTAATATTGCAACAACGTTTGACTCTTTGCTGAAAATTGGATATTTAATTTTGAAGCTTTATTTTGATATCGTGATATTTGAATGATTAATTATTTAATTTTTTTCTAAAAATTAAAATTCTGATATAAGGAAATTAAATAATTGTTTGCAATATATTTTAATAAATAATTGGAATGTAAATAGGCACACATTATTTTTACAATGAAAATCCGCAATTTGAATAAATGCAATTACTTTTTTAATGCAATCATTTATACCTAATTAAGATAATTATCAAAATAACGCATAATAACACTTTTTTTTTATTATTTACCTTATTTATAAAATACTCGTAATTAATGAAATGATAATGCATTTCCAAAGTAAGAAACATTTTTACAACCTCTGAAGACAAACAAACACAACAATTTCTTTAAAAAAAATCTTTCTTGTTGTGTTTCTTTAAATGTGTTGAAGTGTAATTAACTAAATTTACCATTGATGATTTTCTATTTGTATTTGTGAAATAAGAAAATTACAGAGAACATAATTTAAAAATGTAATAGAGCCTAAAGTAATTTCAGCAATTACTACCAATAGCATGAATCCTCATTTTTCGCAATTGCTGCTAATAACAGTCATGAATGTCATTCGAGTGATATTAATTGCATGTTATTACAGACACGGCACGGATTCGTTAAATATTAAAGTGAGGCATTGTGATTTATAAAAACTCCCGATTTTTTACTTCTATATAACGCATATAATATATATACTCATTTCTGTAGTTTAAATTTGATTTTATAATCATATAAAAAAAATTATGTGATAAATTTTGTGATTACACATTTTTTGGAAATAAATCGGGAAACATGAACAACTAAGTAATCACTTTCGCCTTTAGGCAATGGCAAATAGATCGGTGGACAAAAAAAATATTTTGTCATTCACGTTTGTTCATGTACTTGTACCTCCACATATTCAAAATTATATTGATAAAATGTGATTGTTCAGTTTATAATATATGCAACCTAATGTACACATTACGTGCTCATGCACATATAATTGAAATTAAAACATTAAAGTTGTGTAAACAAAGGATACTGTTCACATTACAAATAAATGCAGAGATTTTTAATGTACACAATTTAAAATCCTAGGACTTTTCCTTTTGATGACATCTCAAAAATAATGATTCTCTTGTTTATATATTTTTATTATTCATCTCTTTTGCTTTCTGTTAAAATATACCTTAGCTTTATGATAATCCATCTTTTCCCTCCTATTATTTTCCATCTTTCTTGATCTCTTTGTTTTATTTTCATATGACAGTAAGTTAAATGAAGATTGTAAGAAAACAGTTTTAACACATTTATTATTGTAAATCAACTTAACGTTTATCAAATAGGTGACGTAATGCGCGCAGCGGATATATTTTCGTATGCCTCTCTGGCACATTGATATAAGTATATCGTGACGTAAATAAAAATTTCAAAAATTAAAAAGATTAAGATCCTTAGAATATTTTATAAATACGAAAACGAATAAAAAAATCAAATTACACAAAAATGAAAATAGGCAACGAATTTAATTTTGAAAGTGAACATAAACATGCGTTTTGTAATGTTATAAAACAAAATTAAATTCTTTTTTTTTAATTGGAGGAAATTTTTGTCTACTTTAAGCTCGCAGAAGGGGCAAAGATTATGAATAATTGAAAGCGAATTGATATAGAGTGATGGGGTTTGGGGCGCATTGAAGAACTTATTAAACTCTATCAAAAGTTCATGCATAGTTTCGTTACATTTCGTACTATTTTCAGTTGGGAGGTGAAAAAGAAAATAAAAAATCGATAAAAAAAATGTAAACGAAATGAATTTGTCCTCAAAGCGATTATTTTTCCACAATAGTTACCCTTCGATTAATTTTTTTGTGTGGATGTCCTGTTAATCCCATTCCCGAAAATATCGACGGGAATTTGCAACTGAGGACGGGGTCCGTGCACATTAAGATAATTAAAGTTTTTCTAGTAGTGATTCGGTCATGAGCTGCTAAGCTTTACTGCTGATCCGGGTAGAATTATGGATCCGGGAGGAAAGGAAACCCATAAGTCAGACCCGTGCTGCCAAAAGACGCCGATAGAAAAGAAAAAGGTGCGGGGGTGGATGGGGTGGCGGAGCCGGGCGCTAGGGAAAGAAAAGAGCGAAACTGCAGGCGAGCTAGCTGGAAAACTCGGGAGCAAACATATTAAATAAACGAATTTATTAACCAAAGAGGAGAAAAAAATATGTAGCGTCTTAGGGGGGGAGGGGGGGGGGGGGGAAGAGCAGCAGGATGACTTTTTGGGATGCGTGCGGTTGCAACAATAAGGGGATGGAATAAATTTTCCAAGGGGGCGAAATATGTATCTGCATCCATCAAGTAGCGCCCGGCTGGTTGCATTATGGTTCGTTCACTTTCTTTATTATTACTTTTCACAATGCGATGTGAAATTTCAATTACGGCCGGATAAAGTGGCTCGATCGTCTATTGTTTCCTCTCATGGATTTTCAGTGAGAATTGCAATCTATTTACAGAGACAAATTATGTTTATGAAACCAATAATGAGTAGCGCCAATAAAACGACGTGCGGATGAGTGAAGCCATAAAGTAACACGTTTATCCAGAAGACTTATTTAAATTTAAAACAAACATTCCTTCTTGGTAATCCAATAAAATCTGTTTTATGGTTTGTTTACTGCAATTTTGGTTGCTCCTGAATGGATTGCTCCCTTTCTTTACAGCTGTTACTATTCATGCAACTGAATACTCTTTAAATCTTCCTTCACAATCAATTTTTCCAACTATTTCAGGATGAAGTTTATTACTTCTTATAAATCTACAAATTTTTATTTCTTATTAAGATTAAAAAAAAACATCAATTAAGACAAGTTTATATTTAAATTTACATTGAGAGCAACTTCCATAATTTTATTCCAATACACCCAACATAAAAATATTTCAGTTCCATTTTCATCAATCGTAGTTGGTAGGATAATATCACCAAATATTGATAAACATCTCAAAGAACAAATCTACTTCTATACACTGAGGCCAAATGCTATTCTCATTTCTAGAGATGTCGGTTGTAAACAGGACAGACAAAAATGATTTTGGGAATTATATTTTTGGAAGTAGAATACTAAAACAGAAAAATTGAATCGGAAA
Organism: Coproporus ventriculus; assembly: GCA_027574865.2. Classification (NCBI taxonomy): domain Eukaryota; kingdom Metazoa; phylum Arthropoda; class Insecta; order Coleoptera; family Staphylinidae; genus Coproporus; species Coproporus ventriculus. The sequence continues at coordinate 71,617 of JAODAH020030262.1, forward strand.
AATGCAAGACTCTGATATTTTTTTCATTAGTTACATTTATTAAATTAAGAATCCATGATTGTAAATTTAACAGATTTCAGTATTAGATGGTGGGAAAGTGTATAAGTAAATCCGTAACATTCTGTTTGATAAAGATGCCGCGCACCGGTCCGCCACTTACGTACCCAGAATTCCACACACATAAAATACACTTATCTCGGGATTAAAAGTTTCGCGAAGTTCCACGGTGCTTCAGATAACAGCACCCCGCCAGACCAGGGCACTCTTGTAACTTATGCTAAATCACCGCGCTAACTGATTCAGAACAGCAATCATAATCATTAAGATACGTGAGCGCTTATTTATTTTAATATGCCCCGTTTGTTTCGTTTCATTATATTTACAAGTCGTGTTTATCAATAAATTTACATTATACACATATCTCATTAAAAATTCATGAGATGAATTAACATTTTCGAATCGGCTCAAAATAAAAAATAAATAAATATAGAAAAGCGTACATCTCGGAGCGGATCGCTCGAAATGCTGGGAGTCCGTAGTCCGGACTACTTGGTAAAAATAAAAAAGTAAGAATTAAAATAAAACGCGATATTCAAATTGGCCCCGATGCAGCTTGCAATTCTCCCATAACATTCGAACAATGAGGACGTTTCGAAAGGTGCATATCAATGATACGGACGCAACGGTTCGTTAACATTTATTATAATTATTTTGTAGTTACCATTCGCAATCCGTGATAAACACAATTTTTTTTAAAAAGCCTTCCTCATAAACTCGAGTAAATTGCCCGTTTCTTATGCGACATTAACACAAACTTGATCCTATTTTAAAAAAGAATCACCAACCAGATCTTATATAAACGGATTCAGAACAAAAAGAAGAGTGAAACACAAAACATTTCAAGCACTTAACTAAGTTATTTAAAGAAATTACTTTAATAAGATCATAATTAACATACTTATCCAGTATCTTCACTTTTAAGAGCACCTTTTATCAAGATTTCTTTGATATAAATTGGTGGCATTCATTATCGATATTATTACGGATGGAAAGTGATGCTAAAGCGAAACAATGATTTATTCAGGAACTTTTTTTATATATAATTGCTCATTTTAATATTTCCTTTTTTATGCGTAGTTAACAATTTGCTCTCACAAAACAACGAATACCAATTATTAAGATGATTTCAAAGAAAAGTTAATCCAAAATTTTAAAATTCCCGCCATGAACAATAAAATTGAAACATCTTTCAAAGTTATAATCTGTATTATGGGTGGGAAAAATTTCATTCAAACTCGACCCTAAAATATCTTAATTACACTGAGTTAGTTTTAAAAGCGAAATCCAAAATTGCCAAAAAGTTGTGCTTTGTTGCAAGTTGCTTTAATATGCAATTTTTAGAATCGTAACCTTACATATCTATGGAAGTGCCAAGGCAAATCATAAAAATAATTTAATTTGTTTATAAAACAAGAATATACGAGTAGAACCTTGAGGTACATTTTTTAGTTACATGACTTACATCTACAAAGTCATCCCATACTTTACACAGATTTTCGATATTACTGCAGTCACTGTTGCAGTAATAAAATTATTCTACAGGTCGTTTAGATTTATTAGAAGAAGCAAAGGTGCATAAACAAAATAAAAATTGGAAATACAAAATCAGGAAAAACACATTTTTAACCAAAGTTTCTGACATATTTTATTGTTGTTGAATGCCTCGATTATAATCACCTTAGACATTTTCAAAAAAGTGCTCTAAAAAGTGAGAACATTTTCCATAACTATCGCTTCCACGAAGATTGTTGCTTGGTTGGAAGCGCATACAACAATTCGTCACTTGAAATGAGCTAAAGAAGAAAATCTGGTTATGTTAGAATCTTTTCTTTGAATTTCGTAATGACAATCTGAAAGTTTTTCCGATTTATGTTTTGCTAATATTTGTAAGTGTCGTCTGCGCGCTATCTTATCTGTTTTCGTTTTTAATAAGAGAGCTTGTGAATTGCGAAAAACCAAAGACACATTTTCCCCGAAGCTATAAATGGGAGTTGGTCATTCCCTTCGCAACACTATATTTTTATATTAACTATGATTAATAATTCACTTTTATGATAATATTTTAGATGTTTTTACACTGTTAATGCTTATATGAGGGTTAAAAATTAAAATTTATAATATTATAGAACAGATATTATATTTACTAAGAATTTTAAGTTGTTTTATAAATTTCTAGAAGGGGAAAATCTTCTTTAGAAACTGATTTAACTAACATTTCAACTTGACTATATTTAAAAGCATTAAGTTATAAGTATGTTCATACTAGCAGAAATGTAAATAAGGAAATCTTTTATCCGCTGAAAAAATGAGAGAAGATAATGAACATATTGGTTAAACATTTTACAAGCAGTGGCGCAAATTAAAAATAATATTATCTTGGAGTTTCTAAGAAAATATATAAATTCGCACATATTAAACTTCTTTTGGTTTTTTTTTATTATTTTAAATTAAAAAAAAAGTATGCCGGGACATTTCAACATCAGGATTCAAGCCCTGGCTACGGATATGAAAGGGGCTAGTACGTGTGTGAGTGTGTGGGGGCAGAAGAAGAAATTCCTGTCCGGTGATGAATGCCGGCTGGAGACACATTAGACCGGATCTGGCGGCCATTGGTCATCCTAGATTGCGCTCTATATAGGCTTTGGCTCCGGAAATTGTGTCCAGTGCCGTTGGCCGGCTTCCGGTTCCGTTCCTTGCCGTTCCTGCTATCTCATCATCCCTGCTGCTGTAATTACACAACCCTAAACAGGACTGCTCCTGTAGCGCTCCTGCAACTATTGCTTCAAACACACACACACACACACACATACACCTATTATACACCCTCGTTTGCACCGAACCAAAGGAAACGAAACTGCTTCCCCACACATACAAACACACTCACATACATGTACACCCGCGCACACACACACACACACACACACACACACACACATACGTACACAGAAGCAAATTAATAACACTCAAAACACTATCTAAATTATATCTCGTACGTTCCCCACACAAATCACAATCGTTTGTATATCCAATTATAAACGGCTTTCAGTTTAATTAGAAAATTTCGTATTTCGTATGAACTGCGACCTGAATTGAATCGAAAATAAGAAAACGCCTTCGTTTATCGTGCGACTTTCACTGCAAAATTCAATTACTCGGATTATCACTGTTTATATTTCAACGCATGCATATTATTAAAATTGTTTTTAGCTTTCAGTGTATTTACAGAACATTACGTCGCTTCAAACAAAATGAATTCATAAAAGTAATTGAATGTATTTTAAAGTAAAGACTCTATTTTCAATCTTTCGTTCCGATTTTGTGTATAATTCTGACTGATGTTTTTTGGTAGTCGGTGGACAACCACTGAACAACAAAAATTGAACCGAATGCAACTTCGTTTATTAAACATATAAGTTACGAATTGAATTTTACAATCACATTTACAATTCATATTTTGATAGTTGTCGTAGCAAAAAAACAGCTATTTACACTGTGCTTAGGGCTAAGAAATATTAGTTTGTATAAAAGACTTAAGATGACGAAAACGTCGATTTTAGACTTTTGGAAAATGTATTCAAAAAATTTCAATGTTCCTAAATACCTCAGCATATAATTATAAAAATAGTTACATGATTCGTTTTATTTTCAAATATTTTCTATTTTTTTGAATTATTTTCAATTTTTTTAAGATTGCCTAAATCTATAAAATTTTGTTAATTTCATTGAATGACAAAAAAAAAACAAATGAAAAACGATATTTTTCTATGACATGCAGTTTAGTAGCTCTGATGATCGTGAGAGAAATGTATCGTCCAACAACCAGTCCTTGTCTAGAATAGCCTCGAACGAATGTGAAAGACCAAGACTGGTATTATAAATGAAACAGATCCAGAAAGATGTTGGTGAGTGCAACTACATAGCATTAACACGAATGGCACAGAAACGGCAAGACTGGAGATGTGCTTCAAACCAATCCTCAGATTGATGACCCTTTGATGATGAATGTGTTCTTGCAAAATTCTTTAACGACATTTGAAGTTTCGCTCCACAAATCTTCATGACGTCACACATTTCTGCTTTCCTCCTACTCTGGTTCAATGGCACATAACTAATCATATGAAAACATCAACCAAATGTGCCTTTAATTAAGTATCTGATACGCGTAATTAGGTATCATGAAAGTAATTGCGAACAATATCCGGGTCGTTCCACATTGGGCTGATAGTCAAAGAAACATAAAAGACATCAATTCCTGGAATAGAAATAGGTAGGATGAAGTAATTTTCCAAACATGGTGTACCATTTTGAGGAAGCCTTAAATCTAAAGTGGAAGAAGATGTAGAAGTAATAATTATCGAGTCATCAATCAAGAGAAAAATACGTGTGACGGAGAAACAGATGACTGTAGAGTTATATTTTGATTATAGTGCTAAAAACTGTAGATTTAAAGTGAAGAATTACATCATTGCATCGCTTGAACATTTATCCAAGCGAACACACAACTATTACATCCAATAAACTACAGCGGACATAATAATCCCCCATTTACGTCCCCATCCACTTATATGCAATTCCTCCAATCTCAAAGAATCCATTCCCGATACCAAAAATTGCATCACCTCGCCATACAACTCGAATAGTTTCGCCCCATCCTCATAAACATGCAAATGGCCTGAAGTTGCCCGTTAAATGTGCGCATCAGTGATTTGCACGTCCATAACGTTCCCAGATTAAGCACTACGTCCTCTCTTTTTTTTCTCTGACTTCTCTCACCACTCGAAATTATTCGCGAAATTGCAACATAATACACAAACAATGTACCATACATAACAAACAACGAAAATTAAATAAATCTCATTGAAAACGGGAGCCTTGAAAACTTCGATTTGTACCATAAACCAAACAAAATCATTGTTATTCAAGTAAAACGTTTATTCCCAGAACGCATAATTATTCGTATTATTAAAACAATAACAAATTAATCAAAATCTGCGAAACAATCGCAATTAATTACGGCTCCAATTGATGCATTTTATAATAAAAAAATCGACATGCTTGTATTGAGTTGTATTGTTAATATCGCACGCGCGCCAGCGCTGTTTTTTATGATACGTCGTGATTTTTTTTACTGCCATTATAATAAAAAAGCAGTTACAGCGATAAAATAGCTTTTTTATTTTTATTAGCACGAATTCATTGAAGATTTTTAATTTGTCGATGTGTTTGATTAAATTACTGGATTTGCTTACTTCACACGCACTTGTACGATTAACATTTGTTGGTATTATGAGTTACTAATTCCATCAAGTAGATAATTAAATGAGAGGCACATTTAAAGCGATGCAATCTGGTTAGCACATCTAAATACAACACAAACGCTCTTTCTTTATATGCAATTCAATGAAGGATCGCATTCAAATGCGAGAACTTATTACTGTTTGTTATTCTTATAAATTTTATTAACTTACAATTATTTTATTATACTTATTTTTTGATATTACATGACATAATAAGTGGTGTTGTGAATGTATGTAATAAATCCTTTCAGTAAGGAATATAAATACTAATATTATACAAATCGCTTCATTTTTATAAAGTTCTATGCCTGCCTGCATCAATACCGTTTAAAGGTTAAACTCGTTAAAATTTTGTTTAAGTTTATTAGAAGCAATGGATAATTGGTGCATACATATTTTAATCTTTGGCATAACGAATCACAAAGCTTTATAAATACCTTCTAATTCCAGTATGTTTTCTTCTAATTTTTCTATCTAAACTAAACATTATTAATGCACTTGCCTCTTTCACTTCGAAATCAGAAACTTTATTTTTTTAAGATGTTTGCCGACTTCAGAATTATTTGAAATTGGTCTTCTTCAATATCTCCTTTAACCACAGAATTGTTTAACTATCCCAATGTTGTTTGCATACCTACAACTGTCTTTCATATTCCTCCGTTTATATATGCATAAGCTTTGTTTGCAGCTTAATTTTTCTTCAGGCACTTATTCAGTTTCAATTCCTTGACTTGATTTTACTGGTGTTGTTCATCTATATCACGCTATGAAGAAATCGGAAATGTTTATAACACTATTTATTCTGCAATAATCACTGAATATAGCTTTCAAACTTCAAATTCTATTATTTGGATTTTAAATGGCATTGCCTTTCAGTGTACCTAAGTAAATGTCTAAATAGAATAATGAATAAAACTACTATTTTTATATTTTTTCGTAAACTCTTGATATATAAATTATGACAAGCGACAAGTTTAAGCATTGCATGAAAAAGTCGTGGAAACTTCATCTGAATCGCATAGTCACAGAAGTGCGGTCTAAGAAGTTAAAATGGAGAAGTTTGAAGATTTTCAAAAATGTGCAATTAAAATTTAGAATTTCAATAAACATTCTACTTATTAGCTGTTTAACGTCAGTTTGAAGTTTATTAATAAAACTGGTTACAAAATTCTTTGAAAATTATGAAATATGTATATTAATTTCATATTATACAGTATGTATGTTTATTTATTTGGCTTGTTTAAATTAGAATGTGTGCAAATGAAACTAGTTTCTTCTTGAAAGTGATTCCATACAAGTTATGAGTAGTTTGTCGTCGGCGTATAATTTTTGGCCAGACACATCCACGTTTGGTGAATGAAGGGCTGAAAGTTGCAAGTTGTAGTTGGGTTTTGTAGGTGACGGTTGTCGGAGTTAATAGTTTAGAGCTCACATAATCCGTTTGTTAGCGTGGATGCGGGACGTTCCCGCACAATAAAGGGATATGAAATGAGAGGGTTTGTGGAGGAGGGGTTTGAATGATTGAAACACAGTTTATATAAGTACACAAGATGTAGCATTTAATGCTCACGTTTCAAAAACACTATACAGAGGACACGGCGTTACCAAAGTAGTGTAGAGGTATCTCGTCCCATATCGTTTATATTATATTAATATACTTTCATTAAAAAGCAGAACACAATAAAGTCCTCTCATACATAACATAGAGGTACGATATCTCTGATCTGTATTGATTTAGTCGTATACATTGGATAAGGCGAACAATGATTCATGATGGAAATCACTTAAAACGAACAGCCAACATTCTTATTGGAGGTATTTGTATGTACAGGGCGATAGGGAGCGAACGCCCGGCCGCCTCCTGCTAAGGGCTACAAGTAACAGGGAGTTAACATTGGATTGCACGGAACACCCCGGGCTGAGACGGTGTAAGCGTTGGCTCCTTGTCGCCGCCGAGGAGCGGATCGGCCACCCGGGTATACTGCAGTATTAATTACAATATATATAGATCAAAAACTAGATTATTACAGTAATGCACTGTATGTTTGTGCATTACGTGTATGTGTGGGGAGGGGGAGAATTGGGCAGCCGACCTGTCCGCAGCCTTTCCGCGGGCCTCCGCCGCCTCTCCCGGGTAACAAACATATAAACAATACGGGAAGGCGGCGGGACGAGCCCGCCCTCAGCACCTCTCTTACTTTATATAATAATAATAATATATCGTAATGACTAATGTAACATGAGGATCACCAAATTCGTATACCTTATTGCGAGGGGTGCGGGGCGTGGCGGGATCGCACTCGGCCCGGCGAACGGGCCGCAAGTCCATCCGTTTGAGAGAAAAAAACGCGGCTTAACATAAACGAGAATAACGGGGGGAGGGGGGGGCTTAGGGAGAAGGGGCAGGGTAGAAATAACACTGGATGGACCCGCGGACCGTCGCTCGGTCTGGCAAGAGTACAGCTATGGATATAAATAATACATAATAATAATATCGTTTAGTACATAGTATATCTCTATGGTTGGTTCAGCCTGCCTGACCTGAGACTTGCGACATTCTGTATACTTGTGTATGATATAGCCTAGCGCGTGAGACACACATCATCTCATCTAGGTTCAAACTTACGTATATCGTATATCGGGACAAGGGTAATCGGGTCTTTTGAGAAATAGCAAAAAAATCACAACAGATATAACAACTATTATTTTACAACAGCACAACCTTTGAAATATTTTTTTGTACCGCGAAGTACTTTTTGTGTGTATTTTTTTTTATATAAATCTGTTCGGCTGGTGGAGGGCGACGCTTCCGGCTGCTCCGTTTTTTTTTTTGTGGGGAAGGGCCAGAGGCGGCGCCGGTAACATCGAAGACCTAACTACGAGACCACATCACGTCATCAGTCATATCAGCATAATATTAATACAGGGAGTCCGTCCGTCACTCCGACTACCGGCTCGGCACACTGTTCTATTATATGTTATGTACAAACTCGCACTCACGAGAGTCTAATACTTATTTGTACAAGTCCTTCCCGTTTCTAAACACTGGGGCACTACATTTACACTTTGTACAAAGAATAATCACATTTAAGAGTTGCATATTTGAATGTCCGTCGTTGTATGCGTATGACCTGCAAAAAAGATATTACGTTAGTGCATTGTTACAAAATCAGTATAATAAAAAGAAAAGATACATCACTATATTATACGCTGCTAGATCGAAGAATATGAACAAAAATAAGAGAATTTAAGTAGAGACGGTGAAATAATAACAGTAGGTCGAGTGATTCTTAACCATGACTTGATAGAGTTATAAATCTAACTTACACTACATCAAAATTTGCATTATTCTACTTAACGGTTGGTTCTACGAAGAACTGTACCACTAAAACCAAAGAATTAAAAAAACGAAAAGTGGCAATTTGAAAGAGAATTTTGTGATTTTACTAGACTTAAACTTAATTGAAGCTTACAAAAGAATAAATGGGATTGACGACACCATGTACAACTAAAGATCTGTAAATCTTTCTTACTACCGTTCTGTGTGCTTTATTTTATCCGTACATTGGTCCTAGCTCGCAGTATTTTGGATTAGCATTAATATCAACTGCAACGATTTCATCATGGTAGTGGCAAGGTTCTTTGCTTTATTCTTTTAGTGATATTTTTCATGGTGGCACTTATTGTCTTGGAGAAATCAATTGTTTTTTCTAAAAATCTTTTAAAAGTATATTCCATTTTATGATTCAAGCTCTATATTCAAATAAAGAGTTAGAAAATAGATGAGAAGAGTGCAGCAGATGAATTTTAGGTCAACCAACCACCATCTTTTCGGCTTTTTGGGAACCATTTAAGTAAAATTTTAAAATATAATTTTCGAAAGTAATAAGGACGAATTATTATTTATTTAAAATGACAATACAATTTATTTTTTCGATTGGGAAATGCGAAACAATGTTTTAAGTTTAAATCTAAAAATTGAGTTGATTTATGTATGCGTGTATATCTAGTGATGTTTATTTCAAGCAGATGAGGGAACTGGAGAATTTTTTAAGAATCAATCATTCGAATCGTGTACTCACCTCACAGATGATGTCCATAATACTCTGCGGGATAGTGCGCGTACTGGTTGTGGAAGGCCGGATCACCGGGAGGTCGATGCATCATCTGCTGGCCGTCCATCATGTAGCCCATGGTGCCATCGGGACTGTACGCTCCGCTGGGACCTGCATGCGGAGAGAAAACTGCATCAGTCGGGTAAAGAGCTGCCCCGGGACTAGCGCGATAAGCTAAGACCTAACCCTGCACCCGATCAAGAAGAAAACAACCCGCCGTTTTCATACAACACACTCTCTCTCTCCCTGTCAGTGATGGATCGCCGTGCGTAGGTCAATGGCTTCCGCTATTTCTCTTCTCCTGTCTCCAACAGAAAACGGCGAATCGATACTGTGCGGAGAGGAGAGCTAATGGGCCCGCATCTCAATGCGTATGGAAACAAACCGGACAATGGCTAATGCGCTTAGGATATCTGACAGCCGTGATTAATGTGTCCTCCCCCCTCCCTATTCACTCTTACATACGTATATGTCTCCAATAACCAGCCCCACGCACTCACAATTCAACCCCCCGAAATACGCATTCTTCCTTTTTACACAAAATACATCCCCGAAATCATTTTAACCATCCAAATGAATTAGTGGAAGAGAGTCTCGGCATCTCGCTCCTCCTCATCACCATCCTCGCGCAACTCCTCATTAGAAGTTATCGTACGAGACACATGAAGAGTCCCGGCGCTGTATAATGATGAACGTATGGGCTGGGAGTTTCGCGGAGTCGGGTGATAATGCTGGGGCATGTACACGACTTTCCACTTACTACTCATATCGGCCGATACTACCTGGGATCGGCCCATAAAAAAAAGAACATGAACTAGCGAGGCCATGGAAGCAGAGAGAGAGAGAGAGAGTACATATATATATATATATATATATATATATATTCGAAAAAATTTCTGAAAAATATCTGACCGGAAGCAGGATTTGAACCTGCAACCTTCGGTTTACACGACCGATGCGATTCCAGTTTCG